>QANT01001745.1:0-17745 GCA_003254885.1 Purshia tridentata | reverse complement strand
TTATAGTTATTTTTTAATGTAATTGTATTTTTAAATTTAAATTTAAATTTTAGTGTAATTATATTTTTAAAATTCAATTTAATTGTATTTTTGAGCGCACATGTCAACCCACGTATTAGTTTGCTTAAGAGTGCATCAAAAGGGCAAAAAATGTGTTATAAATTTTAAAGAGTTTTAAAGAATTTTGAGAGTTTCTAAATGACTGGAGACTTAAGAAAAATTTGTTGGCAATTAAAGAATTTAGAAAAAGTTGCCCGAAAATAAAATTCTATTTAGCAAGTTTGCTCTCTTTTAGCAAATATTAGACATATCCTCCTGCCGCTGCTTGCAAGGATCTTAAAACATTCCAAATTTCCAACTACTAATTTAAATAAGCTCTTCCCGGACCCGATTATTCTAGGAGTAAAAAGTAGCTTAAATTTTCCGAATCATAAAAAAAATAAAAAAAAATAAAAGAAATGCTTGAGTACTAAATATATCTCATATTTTCTTAAAGAGAACATACTAGGAGAAGTCCGTTAAACGAGAACAAATTTTGAGTGTAATAAAACAAATGCCCGTTTATTGAAGACTCGATTTTCTACACCAATCCTTTGCTTCAAGTTGTTAGCCGCTTGGAGATGGATCAAGACCCTTCACGGTCTCATAGACAGCTGAAAAGTCAAGGTCCCCAAGCCCCAGGCTTCTAGCCTTCTTGAAAGCCTAAAGACATAAATACAATTTTTTTCAGTTCTGATATATCAATCTACTTCCAATAAAATTAGGTTTAAAAAATAAAAATAACAACATAACAACATAATAACAACACGTGTATTTATTACATAAAGGCACATACTGAACAATAATGTCGGCCTCTCAAGAAATGTCGAAACAATGAATTTGTGAAAAAGAAAAAGACAATAGTTTCAGGGACAACCTTCCGTTGTTTCTTTTTTGGCCAGGGGACAACCTTCCATTGTTAGTTACCGTGATTTCAAAATCTAGGTACTCTAGTTGAAAGGTGCTAATAAAATCTCATTGCATCATAAACTACAAGTCTTCCTAAATAGTAAGTTATTTTAAGATTGTGTACGTTATTCTACTATCTTCTCATTGGAAATTCTAGTTGATGACTATCTTTGTTCAACTATATATAAATGCAGTTAGTTCTAAGCATAAACTCATCGCAGTACTTTATGAATTTCTTCTATTCTATGTGATTGCTATAGCATTATCTCTTAAAAAAATTTGGAAAGGGACAGCAGCAGACTTGGGTTGTGTTTTCTATTGACCGACTTTGTAGACAGTTATCAAGGAAGATTGAAGAGCACAACCTCATTAGCAGCAGCAGCTACTGGCATTGATACAGCAGTTTCATCCCCAAGGGCAAGAGCCAATCTCATGTCCTTCTGCTGATGTTTCAAGGGAAATGCAGGAGAGTGACTGCCCTGAATCATAGTGGGTCCTTTCCCCCGAAACATTGGATTTGCAATTCCACCAAGATCCTGCCATAATTTACTCTTCAACACTAAAGATCCATTACTAGTTAAACAAAGTCTGGGTTTGTCCTCACCAATACGTCAAGAAGAACATAAGGATCCAGTCCACTTCTGCCAGCAAGAACAAGTCCCTCAGAGAATGCATTTATCATACTGCAACAGAGACAACATAAGAACACAACTTTATCAATAAGGGTAAAATGATAAAACAAAATAATTAAAGATAGTGGGATAAAACAAACTCCACTCCATTGTTTTTACTTTGTTTCTTTTCTCTTTATCTTAAATTAGTAATTAGTGGACAAAAAATGTTACAATTAGATAATAAATAGAATTCTAAATATAGAAAAAGCATCTCTAAAAGCTCAGTGCAGAGAGACAGTGTAATACTAAACCAAGGAATTAGGATTCTGCTACAGTTAAAATTGATAGGGTTTAGGGTTTAGGGATAAGGTGTCCACAACAACACTACATCTGAAATATAATGCGACCCCCTAACATATAGCAGCTTTCAAGTCTATCATGATAGCAGAAAAAGAAGTCCCACTAGATTTTGAAGAAAATGATGCCCACAAAGTTCACCAAAATCTGATCCTCTCCCAGAGTTCCTCCTCTTACACTCTTTATAGTCCTCGAAAATCCTCCTATTTTGCTCCATCTAAATGACAAAAAAATTTGCTAACACAATACATCCCCCATATATATTTTTCTTTCTTATTTCTTCTCAACGCCTTATGTTGCTCACAGAGCAAAGATTAACAGCCCCAAGGGATAACCCACCTTGCATTGGCCACCTTAACCAGCAGCCAACAAAGCTTTAGAGCAAGTGGACAATGAAGAAAAAAATGATCCACACACTCTTTTCCTTCTTTATGCATAATGCAAACTGGAGAAAAACACAAATAAGACCTCTATTTGTGGACTAGATCACAAGTGTTAACCCTCTTGCGTGCCGCCCCAAGCCCATGTAAATACCTTGACCTTAGGTAGAACTCTGATTTCCCAAATCTGCTCCCAAGGATGAAAAAGAGGAATTCTGGCTGATTACACCGAAACTTGTTGTACAATTTACACAAGAATGCCCTCAAGGCCTCAAGACTCCATTTCCTAACATCCCCTCCAGCTGAAAACAAGCGTACTTCCTCTAGAAGCATCATCAGCTCAGAAAATTCACCCACCTCCATCTCATTCAGGTTTCTTCAAAGACAACATTGAAAATTTTCGCACTGTGTCTCTAAGACAACAAATATAATATGGGAACCCTTTCTGCCAAAGGCCTATCCTCCAACCAAACATCCTCCCAAACCTCACCAAATTCCCTTTTTCCACTGCAAACTTAGTGTGTCCAGGAAAAACGTCATACCCTTGTGAAATATCTTTTCAAGGGCTTTGATTTGAACCCCACGGATTTTGCATCTTACCCATTATCTGAAATTCCATACTTGCTTCTAATTATGGCGTACAACAAACTTTCAGTTTCCAGCGGGAATCTCCAAACCCAATTGGCAAGCAAAGTTTCATTCTTCACTGTAAGATTGCCCACTCCCCATCCTCGTTTTTCCTTGCTTCAAGACACTACCTCCCACCTAATTAAATGATCCTTTTAACCTTCCTCAACCCCTTCCCAAAAAAATTTATCATCAATCTTTCCAACTATCCGACCACTCCCTAATACCGCTTGGACTAAAGTGAGCCTTCCTCCTCTGGAGAGAACTTCTTTTTCCAGTTTGAAGCCTCTTCTCCACCTTCTCTACCACGGGATTCTAGAAGAAAAAAAACACTTTAATTTTGAACATTTCATGATCATGGTTGGGATGCTATACATTAGTGGCGAAATTTGCTATAATTAGTTGTATTGCAGCAAACAACTTGATAGTTTTTCTCTGTAAAAATTGAAACAAAGTAACAGGGACACCTTCTCAAAGGATAAGACCATCTTTTTGTCTTTCTCCTCACTGGTGTTATAGGACAAGAAGGGGTCAATTCATACGCAAATAGTTAAAGAATTAGGGCAATTCAAAGTCAAGAAAAGAGTTCAAAGTTGGGGAATTCAAAATCAAGATGGTTGCGTGCGGCTGAAAATGACCGAAGTTGGTTTTTCTAAATGAGATGGCATAACTCGGTGTAGAAGTGATAGAATTGGGGAATAATATATCGATCTAAAGGGGAAAATGAGATCGACAAGACTCATAGTAAAATATGAGCCCAATCAAATTT
This sequence comes from Purshia tridentata, assembly GCA_003254885.1. NCBI lineage: Eukaryota > Viridiplantae > Streptophyta > Magnoliopsida > Rosales > Rosaceae > Purshia > Purshia tridentata. Next base: position 14,050 of record QANT01001745.1, on the reverse strand, counting down.
TAGTGAAATAAGTTCGCTTACCTGTTCAAAATTGTATGTTTAGGTTTTAGTAAATTTTTAAGAAAGTTCTAATTTTGGTTTTTTTTTAATCCTATTACGATTTGTGTTAGTTTTCAATTGAACAAAAATTATCCATTTTTCCCAACCCAATTGAAAACCCCAAAATCCCCAATCTTCCTGTTTTCCTTCAGTTTCTCGGAAAACAAACAAATGCCCAATTTTGTTTAATAAAAACCCCCAAAACCCAAACTCAGAACAAAGAAGTTTCTCTCAAAATTAAAAATTAAGGAAAACCCACCTCTCTCTACCTTCAAACTTGAGCACATTCTCTCCAAATGAAGCTTCTTCGAGACCCAAATCACCACCATTTTCGTTGCTACTGATATAGTTGTGGTCATTTTTTTCTTGACTCTCTTCCTCTTTATAAGCCACCACTATTTCCTGAGCCACCTCCTCAGCCTTTTGACCTTGAGTGGCCACCGAACCCTCCATCCAAGCCTCGAACTCGCCCTCAAATTTGGGCTGGGGCTTGCAGTTGGCCAGATTTAGGTAGGGAGGGAGGGGGCTTTTGTTTTAAATGTTTTTTAATTTTGGTTTTTTCTTTTATTATTTATAATTTCATTATTTTAAAAATAAATTTATATTTGATATTTTTAAAGTTTTTATATTTTTTTATAATTTATTTGTCTACGTGGCTATTTTTTATAAACTAAAATTACGATAGCAACACGCCATCAGCACCACGATAGCATTCAACGGCCTTTCTAATGGAGGATCTAATGAAAGTATGTATTTGCCTAGATTTTGAAGATGAGGTACTAAAAAATTCAAAAAAAGCTAGGGGTACCAACTTGCAATCTAACCTAAACCTACGGTGCTAAATTGCAATTTGACCTAATTTTTAAATTTTTTATTCTTTTTTGGTGGCAATTTTTAAAAGCCAAGTCAATAATTAGTAACGGGTCCACATGTGTCACGTCAACGCCACATAAGTGGTTAACGGACCTTTTAACTGCAAGGTACCAAATTGAAATGATTTTGAAGTTAAAGGTATAAAATTAACACTTTTTGAACCAGAGACACCAACTTGAAATTCAAAGTAAAATTCAGGTACTAAATTGTAATTTACCCAAAAAAAAGTACAAAAAAAAAAAAAGGAAAATCCCTTGTAGAAGTAAGAACTCATTTGAAACTTCAACAATTTAATGATTACTATATTTAAATGCATGGGTAGAAACATTTATCATAGAAATGCAATTGAAAATTATTATTTTGTACTTCTCTTGCCAAAACTGCAAAAATTTGTCAAATAACCATGTAAGTTACTAGAGAATACATAAATATCACATAATGCACAAAATCATTCCATGAACATGAAAATGTTTTTAAACAAATTAAAGCATTCTTTTAAAGCAATAGGCACTGGATATTATGCGATATTTTCCCTTAAAGACAGTATGATATTATGATATTGTATGATATATGATACTGTGAATACTGCTTCTGAACTTCCAAAAAAATATCAGCCTGATACATCAGCATATTATATATTCCTACTAGCAAATTCACCCCCTACAAACTTGCTTTTCCAACAAACTATATTGCTCACTTTCTTTCTATCTAAAAGAGCTGTGAAAATGACTGTCCATTATATTAAGGATAATTTCTGTGCAAAAACTAACCATTACCTGCCCATTATCATGTTGACAACAAGTTTCATTTTGGCTCCATTTCCAACCTGCCCCAGGTAGAAAGACTTCTTTCCCATGACATTAAAAGCTGGAATAACTTCCTCATACAGTGCCTACATTTACAACAATGAAATGCTGCACCAGTGTTACTGATAAAAACATTACCTGTTGACTGGATTAAACATATAAAGGAGGCCTATTCCTTACTTAAGCTATGATATAGTTATTTGTGGCCCTTCCCTTACTCAAAACTCTGCAACTCCCTAGCTCCAGAAGAAAGAGCTTTGTAATAAGCTTATAGTTAATTTTGCTTATTGCTTTCTTTTTTCTTCATTATCATTTCCTGCCTACCTGCACTTCTCTTTCATTAAATTGAAGAAGCTGTATAATGTGAGGTGTTTCTTGTGGACCTATGTAATGAAATATATGAATCCCATGTCCTGAGGCTAAAGCCATTGCCCAAATCTAATAATAGACCCTTTTTACTCCAGGACAAATGTACATGGTAGTGTAAGAGTCGGTCAATAAAGAAGTATTATGAAACCAAACACATATATACTTTATACCCAAGTACAGGTAGGTGTTTAACGATTTTACTCCCTATAGGAAAATATTATGCATGCAAACCTATCAGGCAGGATAAAGAGTTGACCACTTCATAGAAAAATACTATTTATAGCACAAAGTGCAAAAATGTTAAATTTATAAAACATATTACCTTCTCCCCAGCTGCAAGGATAATGAGTTGACCATCTTCTGCAGGCTTTTTGCTACCTGAAACAGGAGCTTCAAGGAAGTAACCACCTTTTTCTGTAACCGCCTGTAGAAATTTGGTACAAACCTTAGTAATATGTAGAAAGATAGTTTTTTGATTATACATTTTCTGGCACTTATTTTATGAAAAACCCACCATTTAATTCAATATACTAAAAACAAAAGCAACATCATACAAACATAAAAGTCATGGTCCAAGCAATTTTCCTAATTACGGGAAAGCATCCTTGAGATTTAATGGATAAAGCAATATTGATAACGGATGAGTGAAAACTCAAAAGCGCTTAGTATCACAAGTGCAAAGTAGCACCTCTGAAGCATAAATTAATGCATAATTGTTGAAGCACGTCTTGGGAACAATCTTAGGCACCTTGCAAGAACACAAAGGCTGGTTCCGGTGTGCAGGCCCTGACTAAGGATATGTTTAATTGATGTGGAGCCATCTTGGCGAACCTTGCAATAAACAAACTTTCAATCTATGTTTTCTCATTTTCTCATTTATTTTGAACAGTCAGCTATAATCTGGTAAAGTGAAATTGGCAATAGCACTAGGGCTGAGTCAGTCTGACCAAAAAACCGAGAACCGCTCCGAAACCGAGGGAACGGGAACCGAATAGAATCGAGACAACGATAACCAAACCGAACCGGGGATGTCGGTTCCGATTCCGGAACCGTAATCTAAAATTGTCGGTTTACCGAACCGAACCGAATATATAAAAATTAATCTTCAGATTTATATATTTATATACATTTAACATTTTAAATTAATAAAACTAATATTAATCTAACTATATTTTAGATAATATAACATATATTATGTATCAATTGAACCATACATTAGATAATAAAATATATTTCATAATTATTTCAATTGAATAATTTATTTATTTTGTAAAAAAGTTGAATGATATATTCTTAATATCTTATATCTTATTTCAATTGAAGCTAAAATTTTTTTGGTTAAAATACATAATAAGGTTTAGAGTTTAGGATATAGGATATAGGCTACAGGGTTTAGAATTTAGTTTATGTAAAATTCTATGGTTTATATAAATTATAAAACACATGTAATATATCAAAACTCCAAACTCCAAACCCCAAACCCCCGTCACCTTATTTCAAATTAAACTAATAATTTTTTTATTAAAACACACAATAGAGTTTAGGGTATGAGATAATAAGATTATAAGGGATAGAATAGTAAGATGATACAATCATACAAGTACAAATATTATTGTATAAGGCTTAGGGTATATATATTAGGATAATAGAATTTAGGGTATGTTTAATTAGATTTAAATAGAAATGTATTATATAAATTTAAGACCATATATTTTTAAAATTATAGGTCTGATATCAAAGTGGTATAAAATTGGCCCAAAGTAGTACAAAAATGGTAAAACAATGGCCCAAAAATGTCTTAAAAATAGGCCCAAAATGCGGGCCAATTTATATTCGCTAAAGGCCCAATCCAAGCCGGACCGAACCTATTTCTCGATACGGTTCATTACTCGGTTTACCATTTTCAGTTTCGGTTTCCGTGAAGCTAGCCAGGGAAGTTCGGTTCGATACTTGGTTTACTATTTTCGGTTCGGTTTGGTTCCCCATCCCTATGTAGCACTGCCTTCGTGGTCTGGTTTAAATCTTTTGTTCTTTCCATTTATTATAGTACAAGTTCATCTAATCAGGAAAAGGAACTGCCGCAAACTTGCAAAAGAGTGATACTAATAAAAATAACCTCCTGCAGGTTTTCTCATTTTCAAGATTTTTGTGAGAGTTGGAGTTTCGTTCTTCTGAAGTTTCACTGCATCCAATAGTTTAACTAATTCCTTTTTGTTTTCAATTTACACAAACAAAATTCCATGGAAGTCGGAAAATATTATAAGAGATGAAGAAAGTTAACTCAAGGGCTAACAACTCTAAATTTATCTTTCATAACGCTTTAACCTTACTGCCTATTCTAGCTTCAGAATCCTAAAGTTTAGTAAGAAAATTGGTGCTGAAACTTATGAACATGTATCTCTTTTTTAAAATCTAAAGCCTTACTATACTATGCTTTGATTGTCTTCTTCTTCTGTTCTTTTCTTTTTAACTTATAAGTCAATTCCTGCAAGGAAATAAAAAGGAAACAAAAGCAAAAACAGTAAATCTTGGTTTTCCTTTCGGTCCTAACTTTTCATGGTATAAAGTTAAACTTCATTCTAGCATTTAAGGCCATATAATAACTGTTGCCTATAAAACCAAGCTGTTAAACTTCATTCTAGCATTTAAGGCCATATAATAACTGTTGCCTATAAAACCAAGCAACACAATATTTAAACCCCAGCAACTTCACAACCGTACATCCAGATTTAGTCAAGAACCTTCTGACCTCTACATCAAAAATACATGAAAATGCAAAACATATCAGGCTGAATCAGAATTATCCTGCATCAATCAACTAAACACAGATCAAAAATGTCTTTCATGTGCATTAAGTATAAGGTCCTTTTCTCATTCAAGTCCACATGGTACACAAGAAAATCTCCTTTAGGGATTGTCCCACTTATGAGACAATCTTCTGGGAATATTAATTCTTCAACCTACTCATACAAGTTCAACCAACTCAGATTTATTGGCTAAGAAATTCTACCATGGGCATATGCATAAAAACATCTTAGTTCTGTTCTCTTAAAACAAAGAGAGCTCCAGGATAATGACCACCCTAAACAACACTAAAATATCTATGAATTAAGTTTGAAACAATCTGATGACTGGAATGAAGCACTGGATAAGTAAATAAGGAGGATGGATAGCATTAGCATGCAACTCAAACCTCACTAATCTTTGAAGAAGTATCAGCATCAACTGTAGACATGTCAACATAAGCTTTCCCAGCACAAATCTGTTCAAGAATGCCATCTTTTCCAAAAACCACCTAAGCATTTTGCATTTTGATGAGTAAAAGTCAAGTAAAGGAAGTATCAAAATAGCAAAGTGAAAAATACCAACCGAAAGAGCAGCTGAGGGATCAGATAACATCGCAATGGTGTACTTGCACTTCTTAACCACTTCTGCAGGGGTCTCTGCAACAGAGGCACCATGCTCCACGAGTTCGGAACACTACAATTGAAGTCGAAACATGTGATAAAAGTTAGTCTAAATTAAAGGTCTACTACTGATCATGCAGAGATTCTCAGAGAAGAAAAGAGCCCTACAATGAGCTTTCCATGGAATGAAAATATCAGAAATATACATGACAACTAAAATTTGAGTTAGGTCAATTAGCAGGTTGGTTCTCAAAATAATAAGCAGCGTGGCAATGCATTGTTTATTGAGAAATTTGGAAAATTAACCTAAAGTTAAGTCAATTAATGACTTTTAACATTATCTAAAAATTAAAAAAATTTTACCCTTAAGTAGTGCTCAAGCTCCCCTTAAGAAGTGCTCAAACACCCTTCAAGCACTGCTTGATGGGGTTCGAGCACTCCTCGATGGGGTTCAAGCACTACTCAATGGGTTTTGAGCACTTCTCAATGGGAGCTCAAGTAACTCGATGGTCAAAATTCTAAAATTTTTAAAAAGGGTTAAAAAGTCTTTAATGGAAACCAAAATGGGTTAGCTTTCAAAATTTCTCTTGTTTTTCTCTTTTTAAAAACTTCCCACGTTAATTTACAAGTTTTGATCACTGAAATATTAAGTCACTGATCAGGTGTAAACAAGAAGTGTATGTTTTTCTACAACTTCAAGAAAGGTTGCAAGCAAGGAAATGTAGGCAATAATGTCATGCGACCAACTTTCAATAATATATGCAGGATGGAGAGATTACTAATGGTAAAGGGTTAAAACAAAACATTATACTAAGATACTATACATTTATTTATGTATCTTGAGGAATCATGGAGGATACCACAAATAAATTATTTATGGACTCTCACAAATAAAATTATTTATAGAATCTCATACTTGAAAGAGCTTTTATATATATATTATTTACAAACATGTGTGTGGTCCAGAAACTTCAGTCTTCAATTCAGAGAGTAAATATCAATGAACTAGGATGATGATTATAACATGAAGAAACATTCAAAGAAGCATCAGCATCTTTGGTAACAATAATAAAATAAATATAGCATAAGAGTTTTGGTACCTTAGAGAGGGTCCTGTTCCAAACGGTGACCTTGAAGCCATGGCGGAGCAGATTCAAGGACATGGCTTTCCCCATTATTCCCAGCCCCAAAAACCCTACCTCCATCTTCTCTGTCTCTGTTTATCTCTCTCTCTCTCACCAAATTCTATTACCAGGTTAGCAGAAACTAAATTACCCTTCCTATTTTGTTTAAACACAAACCACCAGCATCAATTTCGCCCATTCGTCATGCGCAATATTAGTATCAAAAATCACTGGAACGAACAAATAGTCGAAGCTCTAAAGAAAGTCAAAGATAGCAACTTTTAGTTACAGCCTTCAGGTCTCCAATTTTTTCAATTTTTTTATTTTCTGGGTCAAGAACTACTACCTTACTGATTATCTGATTTGGTGAGAATTTGTTTGCTGCGGTTCTTAACCGGATGGATGCGTTCCACGTCAATCTCGGATTCTTCTGTTTGTCTCGTCAGTTTCCATCAATTCGGGAGCCGGCCCAGTTGCAGTCGTCCACGTTGTTGCTCTTTCTGCATCTTCTTATCCACTTGCGCTTTTTCCAACTTTTTTTCTACTCCACTGAATGACTGAAGGATGCCAAGGGCCTGAACCATGAAAAGCGAAAATTGAAGATTTATTATTATTATTATTATTATTTTTTATAACAACAGAGTGGCATTGTTCGAATTTAAATGTTTTGTCCTCGACCACGAACTAGGCTAATCTTAAATTATGGAGTTAAAATTATTCATTTTGATACTCTTCAAATTTAAATAAAATTTAATTTTTATTATGATGATATTAAATTTTAGGTTAATTATAATTATATATTTTAATTATACACCACTTTTTAATTTAGTATCTCAATTTTAAAAAGTTATATTAAAGTACCTCAACTATAAAATCTCATTAATTAAGCACCTCAACTTTAAATAGTTTTTCAAGTTAGTTCCCCAATTTTTTATTTTGTCAGATTTTTTATATTTTTGTATTTTTCCAATTTTGAAAATTAATTATAAATAGTTCTGGGAGAAAAATGCATAAAAAATTCCTACAAACTCATCGTGACTAGTATAATTTAATATAAGGTCAAATTACCAATTTTCACTCTAGGAGTTTTCTGAAAATTTGGAAAGTCCAAAAAGTAAATTTGTTCTAAAAAATTAAAACAAATTTTTTCCTCTATAAATAAATTCTAAAATTTCTGTAAAGTTTTGGAAAAATTCTCAAAAATATTTTTGAAATTACCAAAAACCTGTTTTAGAGAATTTTGAGACTTTACAGAAATTTTAAAATTTATTTTATAGAGAGATATTTATTTTTCTTTAAGGCCAAGAGATCTTTTAGGTAATAAGTATCCACGAAAAAGGTAGTGTTAAGCTTTAGAAGACTAACGATGCATACTTTGTATTTTTTGGAGTTTGAAAGATTATTCTATAAAGTTTCAAGGAGTCTAGAGTATTTTAATTTAACATAAATAAATATTTACTTCCTAAAAATTATGGAAACATTTAAAAGTAAAATTAGTAATGTAACCCTATATTAAATTAGTACTAATCAGGATGACTCCGTGGAAATTTTCTCTATATTGTTTTGAGTCTAAAGCTCAAAATTTCTAAAAATAGAAAAATAGAAAAAATTTGGAAAAAAAAATTTGAGGTACTGACTTGAAAAACTATTTAAATTTGAGGTACTTAATTGTAACGAAGGTATTTAATTGATGAGATTTCATTGTTGAGGTACTCTAATGCAACTTTTTAAATTTGAGATATTAAGTTAAAAAGTGATGTATAGTTAAGGTATATAATTGTAATTAACCCTTAAATTTTAAACGTTATACAACTTTTAAATAAATAACAAACATTCAAATTTTGAAATAGAATGATATCAACAATAAAAAGACTTTTTATTCACTAGACTTTTGGCATGTGCTAACACACATGCAAATGAAAATTTTTAATTATAAATTTTTAAAATTTTTAAAATTATTTAGTATTATTTAATTTTTAACTAATTATTTTAAAAAATTTGAAAACTTTATAACTCCCCACTCTCTCTACCTAATCAAGTAGTGGAGTGTTTTTGTTTTATTTCTTAATTTTATTAAGTTAGTTTAATTTAACTCTTTAATCTAGTCAAGAGTTATTTGGATAAACAATAATTTGGTGAAGTCTATAACACCAAACCCTTCTCCTGGCTTTATAATATTATAAATTAAAGATTCATGTCAAAACATGAGTCGTTAGAAGTTCACGACTCATATTTTGTCCAAAATAGAAATGCTTCTTCATCAATAATACATTTGACATGGAAGTGCCTTCTCAAGCATTATTGTGAGACCTTGTAATTTTTCAAAATTTTATTTTTAGATTTTGAGAATTTATTTGAGAAGTAAATGTTTTGGGATAATTTTTCTCAATGTTTTATTTTATAAATGTTTTATCTTTAAAGTTTGACTCAAAATATTTAGTTTTTAACTTTGATTTTAGCATGGTTGGATAGTGCCTGGCTCTACAAGAGTGTACACATGAACTGTGTATAAATCAGAATTATAGTTTAAAAGTTACGATGTTTAAAGTTTTGGGGGCAATTTTGTAGTTTTATGCTTTAGCTATAAATATCTAAATTTTTTAGAAACCCTCAATTTTTCCTAAGCAAACCCCCCTGCCACCTCCTTATCTCTTTTCTCTCTCATCTCCGTCATTTCTCTCCTTCACATGTGTGCGACGCCGTCTAGCTATGGATTCTGGCAAAACCACACTATAACAAAAAAGTAAATAGACAACGGTGGAAAACTGTTGTCTATAACAGAAAAATTCCGTTGACTAAGAGTGCGTCGACTATAGTGTTATCAGACAACGGTTATAAACTGTTGTATTATTGACTTTCTACAACATTTGTTTTTTAAAAACGTTGTGTATACCTACCCGAAATCCTTATATTTGGACTAAAACTGATGTCTTGAGGAGACCACACAACGAATCTATATTAAAAACTATTGTTATAATAATTTTAAACAACAATTATGAACTAAAAACATTGTTTATAGTTATGTTAAACAACGTTCTTTGGCAGTTATGGTGTTAGCAGTAATGTAAAACAATAGTTACTGTTAAAAATGTTGTGCTAATTTCTTATACATATCATTTATGGTTTGAAAAAGTTGTTATAATTTGTGTTGTACAACAGGTTTAGTCCAAAAACCGTTGTGTTATTGTGATATAAACATGATTTATAGTTTAAAAACTCATGTTATACTATAATTTAGACAATGGTATTTTGATAAAAATGTTGTTCTAATTCTTTTACACATCGGTTTTTTATATAGATTCGTTATTATTCTTTTACTAGCACAACAGTATTTGATAAAACATGTTGTTTGAATATAGGTTTCCACTAAAAATGTCATTTTAATAACATCGTTTTAGAATCTAAAACCGTTGTCTAGGTATTAATTACACCATGTTTTATTTTTGAAGACCATTATCTGTTTGATTCACAATTATCCTGTTTTACAAAATAGGGTAGCTAATTTAATGGCTAGAAAGACCTGCATATACATTCCACATATATCCTACTTGAAGCCAAGTAAAAATCCACAAATATCCAACTCAAAACCAATAAATTCATTAAATTGGAAATGGCTTTTACAAAATCAAACCCATAGCCATACATTGTCAATTAACAACCCAAAAAAAAGTAATTGTAGCTAGCTATACATGAAATAATCTTGCAAAGTCAGCCACACATAGGTACCAAAATAACTGACTTTGAAAGATTAATCATTTGATTATAAATTGCCCCTAGCCTTGCTAGTATATATGTACCAAAAAGAAGGCTCTACAACCCAAGTGTACTTTAGATGCACAAAATATCCACAAAAAACACAATAATACTTGCTAACCCTAAGTAGCTGCTAGAGGACCTATGTAAGTGGGGAATTGGAACTACATATAGCGCACCACCAAACTCGCCCATTCACTGCGGACTTCATCAATTTGTTGCTGTGAGTATGTATTGTCCTTTCTCCTTTCCCACTGAAATTAGACATGGAGTAACAAAAATGGATTATCATATATATCTAAATTGACAAACACAATAATATATATGAACTTGTAGTTTACGCTTATCTCAAATGATTCAGTTCTCTTCCCAAAAACATTAAATTTGGAAGAGAGGCATCACATGCATAATGGCTTAAATATCCACAGCAACTTATTTAGTTCTCTTCCAAAAAACATTCAATTTGCTGCTACTTTTTAAAACTTGTAAATAAATCAAAATATCCACAGCAAAGACCAATCAGATTGGTGCATTTAGCCAATAATCTTTTAGCAAAGACCAATTCCTAAAACTTGTATTTATAAAGCCCCCAAATACCAATACAACATGCTACTTTTTAAAACTTGTAAATAAATCAAAATATCCAAAGCAAAGACCAATCAGATGGGTGCATTTAGCCAATAATCTTTCAGCAAAGAGCAATTCCTAAAACTTGTATTTATAAAGCCCCCAAATACCAATACAACAACATACACAACTACTTTCTAGATTGAAGCATTTTGTCAATTATCTTTCACCTATCTCAGCATCCCTTAAGTTTCAAAATTTCATTTATTTCTACTATACCTTCTAAAAAGTTTATAAAAGGTCTAAATTTCAAGTTTTGTTTTTACCTTGGTTGCAAAGGTTAATCCTTCATCTTCAACTATCTCTTTCATAAATCTCATCACAAAATAGCCACACTCCTTGTGGGTTGGTTGTTGAGGAATACCCTGAATATATAGTATAAGTGTTAAATGTAAGACCAAAATTCATTAAAGGTTAGTATTTCAGTCTATTCAGTTTTGAACTTAAGCAGACAGCTAGCCAACATGCATACCGATAAGTTTTTCCACACAGAGGCCTTGTTCCCTTTCCTATTCTCATGAGCTTTAAATATTCTGAGGCCACTTTAGCATGAAAACACACACCGGTAAAACATGTATAAAATTAATTAAAAACTTTTGGGAATCATGCTGCTGCTAAATTACTTACTTGTCCACAATAGTTCTCCACTCTTCACCACAAAGTCTCTTTCTCATTAGGTCCATAAAATACACAATCTCTTTGTCCGGATTAACAACCATCAACATCCAATGATTGCTACACATAGAAAATTCATTAACATCCACCAAACTTCCTAACTATTACTGTAAATATATTGCACGACAAGTATCTCTTTCAAATTTAACACGATAACGTACCCAGAGTTATAAGGGATCAAATAAAGTTGGTCCTCAGCACAATTGTTGAACCTATCTGCCAAGGCTCGTGATTTCTCATCTACGGTTCCACAGCCAACCGCCCCAACTCGAGCAGGGTCAATAAAACTAATCATACTTAGCATTTGTTTTTCCATTACCACTTCGAATAAAAACCTATAAAGAGCATACATTATTTAACAACTTCCACGACCATTTATATCATAGTGGAAGAAACCTAAACTGAATATCAATTTATTAGAATGGAAAGACATATATGTATTAAGTTACCTCATGTACATGACAATGCAAGTGGCTGATATCTCCTCCATACGGCCAAACTGTAGAATATCTTCACTAAGTATGTGGGTTTTCCGAGGCTGCCCAAAAACTTTTAGTTCAATTACAAAGTGGATCGTTGCATCATTTGGCATGCCGGTTTGTGCATACATGCATAACACCTTCAATGTAGGAGGTATGAAGGTCATGTTTAAAGGCTTTGGCTTGTTTACGCTCTTTTGATGCTTTGTAACTCTTCCCTTCAAGGGTTTCTAAGTAAAAAATAAAACAATGTGTTAGATCTAGGATAATCTAAATAACAAGAAAAAATTGAAACAAATACTAGGACTAAACCATATGCAGTACCTGGGCAGCCTTTTTCTCCTCTTCCATAGGAAGAACAAACTCTTTTGGCCAAGCTACAACACCACCTTTGGCTTGGCCAATAGTGAAAAGTTCCCCTTTCACAGGAATGGGAAGCAGTGCTTCATTGTTAAATGAAGCATAGATGGAAACCCTAAGGCTCCTCTCTCCCAAAGGAACATCATGGATAGTCGAGTTGGCTACCTCTGTCTCAATCAATGTTGCATGTGCAACTATGTTCTGAACACTTTCCAACGCTAACTTGCATTGTTTCGCCTGCACACATATTCCACAAGTTCAAATTAATAGCAAATTAGTTTAACTAAGCATAGATTAAAAACATTATATAGTACAACTACAATGTTTATACAAATTTGGAAAATCCATTTAAGTACCTTAAAGATTGCTTCCTTCACAAATTGAGAATCCACATCAGCAATGTCCTCCTCCCGTGGCTCGTCATTCAATTCAAATACCTTTTTTGCAGCATTACAACTTGCTTTATCTGATCCATATTCCACTGTGTGTGGAGTTTGGGGCATGGGAGGAGCCTTGCTTTGTCCTTGCATATTTGGGCCACTAGTTTTGCCAGCTAGTATCGACTCCAATGCCTTTACCGTGGCCTCCCAATCAGTGCCCCCTGCTGCCATTAACCTCTCTCGCTCCTCTGCTACAAGTTTGGCCACAATATTTGCTCGCTCATCTTCCAAAATCTTAGCTGATATCTTCAGTCTCTCCTCTGCCACTAGTTGCTCCACAATCTTCTGTCGCTCCTCTGCCACTATCTGCGCTACAATTTTCTCTCGTTCCTCCTCTACAATTGCTTTAATAGATTCTCTCACAGTTTCCTTAACACTTTTATTTCGTCGCTTAGGGAGGTGGAAGTAGGTATTTGGTGTCAAGTAACTTCCCACTACTCTAACCCTTCCACCATGCTCAGGGGTCCCCAATGCAAGTGTCAACACATCATTGCTGCCATATGTACTTAAGGAGCCCTCTGACTGTTGTTTTCTCAACTCCTCCTGAAAATACATGATAAATACACTATCAGCTCTCAAAGGTCATGTAGATACATATACACACACTTGTGTATTTGGCAGGCATGTGCAGGCTACCATTAATTTAACAAATTAATCGAAAGACTTACAATCCGTTTTGCTTTCTCAGATGCCTTGGGATCTATGATTTTACCCTTTTTATCTTCACGTGCTTTCATCCATAGAGTAGCACGATCAACCTGTTGTTGGTCTGAATCCATCTCATTCAACTGCATAGTAACATGCTGCCATATTAGAACAAGGATACCTAAAAACATGCTGCCAAAATCACAAGGCTATAAACCTAACATTTACCATTTCGTCCTCCAAGCCAACATAACCCTTGCGCGAGGTTCGATGAGGATGCTCGAGTTTTGCATGTCTCGATTGTTGCAGATCATGGAGTTCCTACAAGAAAAACAAGTAGTAAATAACCTTAGTTGCATAAAATAGGATGTTGTGACAGTAATTTGTAGGGATATAATAGTAACATTCATTCAATTACCAAAAATTGAGGTGCTAGTCTCAATGCCACAAACT
>QANT01001743.1:0-29339 GCA_003254885.1 Purshia tridentata | reverse complement strand
TTGATCAGAACCATTTACACATAAGACACCCTTCACCCTGTACAAATCCTCTCCCTTTTCTTCAATCAGTCTTTCAAACCAATCATCCACCTGCCCATCCATTGGATTACACAAAGGCGAAAAGAAATTATAATGGAAAAATCTAATGGCTATTGGCAAGTCAAGAAACAGTTGAAAACAGAATTGGAGTTCCCTTTACTTATTTTGAATATTTCTTTAATTTCTTAAACAAAGCGTCTCCTAGCTAGGGAAGTGGCATTTGAGAACTTTCAACACCCTCTCACTCACCCTAGAATTATGATCAATCCATATATAAGGAAAAAAAAATGTATTCCCAGCTTATCCATTCAATTCATATTGATCGGTCATGAACTACTGGGAATTCCCCATCCTGATTTTTTCCCATTCTGATTCATTCTCATTTCAATTATCTCTGAGACAGCATGCCATTAAATTCCTTCTAAACTTGTTCCTATGCCTAAAATAAATATGATTTTTTGTAAGTGGACAGAGAACATATGTTTAAGTGATCACCTTGAACCTTGCATATTAACAAACTGAAATTAACTTATCTGGACACAGAGAGAGCCAGAGAGGGAGAGAGAGAGAGAGAGAGAGAGAGAGAGAGAGAGAACTCTGAAATACAAGCTACTTATCACAAATTAGTGGCAAATATTTGATGGCTAAAATTTTTACTGGCTTCCAAGATGAGCTTATGTTTCTAAAGAAAGTTGCACACGTACAGACACATTCAAAAGTAACAAAACCAACAATACAAATCTATACAAACAAAATCTAAAATCAAATTTATCTACCTCATCAAGATCAAGGGTACCCTCAGAAACTATACTAACACTTGAGACAGTAGAATCATGTACATGGTCGTGATGATGACTGTGGTCTTCTGTAATATTCAAACCAAGTGAGAATTAAATGGAACAGAAGAGAAGAAGCTTCAAGTCACTTTAGAGTAAAGCCTAAGTGGATCATTCAATTAAATTTAGGAGAATATTAAATTCTGAAGGAAAGAAAGAATGGGATAAAACATACTGGAGTAATCAGAGAAAAGTTAAAAGGAATAAAAAAAAAAAACAATTTTTAAGTGGTCATTTCAAAGAAACCCCCATGTAGCTTCTAATGATTTACTCAGCTTCTAATGTATATTCATAAGATTATTCTGTTTCTTATAAGAAAAACAAAATCATCTAGATCCTATTAGAAATAGAAGCTTCACATGCATAAATGAAACTACATTGACTGGAACCTTATGACATTAAATAGAGAGAATTTCTTCACTATTGAAAACATCATGCAGATAAGAAAATATAAATTAAAACATCTTTAAACAAAACCTCAAAGGGTAATAAATGGGAAAAGAGGACTCCTTGTCGACAATTTCTACCATCTCAAGTTTATGTTAACAAAAATATTCTCTCTTTCTGAAAAAAAAACCACAACAAAGAAATAATTGGCATACAACCAATTCCTGGTTACAAACCATTGCAACATACAAAGAAGATTTCAAGATGAAAGAAAGCTTTGTGACATGAGATGGAAAGATTGCATCAAATTCCAAAATTTACCTGCCAAAATTTATTTAAAGTTTAATTTGAAGACAAACTATTCAGTTCGCCTCAGAAAATTTGTTTCCCCTTTTTTTGAAGTCATAACTTGTATTGCTAACCCAAACAAGGGGGGAAAGAGAAACCAAGATACAGAAATTAGGGAAAAAAAAAAAGAGAGAAGAAAGAAAGAAATAGGCACCGTGTCCAGCTTCATGGTGATGGGATGCATCACAGGAACTATCTACTTGAACTTCACTATCGATCCTGCAGATGCAGGTATTTAACATGTTACAAGAATGAGCATACACTGTGTGTGTGTGTGTGTGCGCACGCGGATAGGAACTTCATTATCAATCCTTATATCATGTCTCCTTGTACTGCAATGTAGCCATCCATTCCTTAGCGATCAATAAAAAGGGCAAAAAAAAAAATAGTATGCACCATATGAATAAGCAAATCTCTCTGTTATAACAAAACTCAAGAAAAGAAAACATGAAAAATTTTAACAGAAGAATGTATGAACAAATTTAAGATGCCAAAAAAAGATTAGACAATGACCTTTCAAGATCATATCCTCCCACACCCAGAACAAAGTCCATGTCCACAGATCCAAATTTAGCTAGCTTGATTTGTGCCATCGCATTGATATGCTAGCAACATCAATTCACCAAAAAAAAATTTGTAAAATTAGTCCTTTCTTCTTTTAATGAGGAATCTCAAGAAGTCGAATATGCAACAAAATCAAAATACAAATAGAAACGAAACATTGCTGATCTAGTTCAAAGTTCAGCAGTACTTTGTCCATGCTAAGTGATTAACCCAATTTAGCATATCCAATTATATGCACTATTAGAATAGTCCCACATTTCAAATTATTAATAAAATGTACAAGTTCCCAAGAATAGTGCATTTACTTTGTTCATGCACTGTTCAGCAATACTTTCCAATTACATGTTATTCACTAAGAATTTACTATTTGCAGCTCGCAAGTTCCCATACCATAGGACAAGTTTTTTCAGAAAGTGACAAGATGTGAGCCCTTTCAGCTACTAAAGATTAATCACCTTGCTCTGTTGCAAATAGGCTGACTTGCTCACCCATCTACAGTTTTAATCAAGGTTCTTATGACCTTTTGATAGAAATTGGACTTCATCCATCACCTGGACATTTATCACTTTCATGTCTATTTTTGTTATGATTTTTATGTATTTTCATTTATGTTTATCTAGGTATTTATCTAGGCAATTTTAGGGTTTATCTCAAACTAATTATTATGTTTATCACGTAGTTTTTTTCCTCTATAAATAAGGCCATTGTGTTCCATTTTTGGTAGACTTGATTGTTGAATAAAATCTGAGTTTCACTCTTAAATTCTTCATGTCTCTTCTTTCTCTTCCCTCTTCCCTCTTCCAATTCTCTTTCGTAGTTGGTTTACTGTGTACTGGATAATGGGCCCAATGATATCCATGATTCCATGAGTTTAGCAATGATTATGTCCAAACCCCAATTTGTACTAGTTGGACAATGTTATATACTATTCACACAGGTATGTAAGGTGACAGCTGTCAATTCTTAACTGAGAGAAAGAGGGAAATTGGTATAAAGTCGAAAATATGAGCAACCAGAAACCATCTTTGAGAAATGAGACCACAAAACATTAGTCAAACCAAGACCACAACCTCTCTTTCATACCACCAAAAGCAATACTATTATTTTGGCATCCTTATGTTTCAGGTCCCCTTTAATCTTGCTGGCAGTTGCAAAGTTCTACCCGATTACTTAGCCCTTATGATTTTAAGATAAGATAAACCAAGAAGAGGGGTTTTGTTCGCATCTCCTCTAGGGTGGAATGAGGTTCATCTCATGCAGTCTATCAACTTCATGACAACTGAATATCACTTGAAAAAAATCGCAACCAAACACCTTAATGTGTTTTAAGTTTAGTTTTCTTTTTGCACCCTATAAAACCTAATCAAGATACCTTACTGAAGCATAATTTGCCAGTTTGCTTCATTCGATGTGGATTTATAAACATCTACAGAAATTACTCGGAATTGGTGCCATTTATTGAACAATATTATTAGTATATTGTCTTTTGTGACAGAAATCAAACTATGAAGTTTAAGTTATTGCATCCCACATCAAGAGGTAGCAAGATAATGAGCTTACTGACATCTTTATTATCACCTCAGCCCTCTTTCACCTTGACACACGTGGGTATGACACTCAAATGTGTGCAAGACATCACTAGACATATGTTTCCCAATGAAGCTTTACCACACATTTCCCCACCAGTGCCCCACCCTGCTCCATCCAATGCAAATTTGTATGGGCCTTGCTAAAAGATTTATTTTCACTTTTCAATCCACCCTACCATCCAATATTTCCCCTCTATTATACTCTCTTCTATTCTTCATTCAAACTNTTATCTAGGCAATTTTAGGGTTTATCTCAAACTAATTATTATGTTTATCACATAGTTTTTTGCCTCTATAAATAAGGCCATTGCGTTCCATTTTTGGTAGACTTGATTGTTGAATAAAATCAGAGTTTCACTCTTAAATTCTTCAGGTCTATTCTTTCTCTTCCCTCTTCCAATTCTCTTTCTTAGTTGGTTTACTGTGTACTGGATAATGGGCCCAATAATATCCATGATTCCATGAGTTTAACAATGATTATATCGAAACCCAAATTTATTCTAGTTGGAAGGTGACAGCTGTCAATTATTAATTGCGAGAAAGAGGGAAATTGATATAAAGTAGAAAATATTTTGAGAAATGAGACCACAAAACATTAGTCAAACCAAGACCACAATCTCTCTTTCATACCACCAAAAGCAAACTATTATTTTGGCATCCTTATGTTTCAGGTCCCCTTTAATCTTGCTGGCAGTTGCAAAGTTGTACCCGATTACTTAGCCCTTATGATTTTAAGATAAGATAAACCAAGAAGAGGGTTTTGTTCGCATCTTCTCAAGGGTGGAATGAGGTTCATCTCATGCAGTCTATCTACTTCATGACAACCGAATCTCACTTGAAAAATATCGCATCCAAACACCTTAATGTGTTTTAAGTTTAGGTTTCTTTTTGCACCCAATAAAACCTAATCAAGATATCCTTACTGAAGCATAATTTGCCAGTTTGCTTCATTCTGATGTGGATTTATAGACACCTACAGAAATTACTCGGAATTGGTGCCATTTATTGAACAATATTATTAGTATATTGTCTTTGGTGACAGAAATCAAACTATGAAGTTTAAGTTATTGCATCCCACATCAAGAGGTAGCAAGATAATGAGCTTACTGACATCTTTATTATCACCTCAACCCTCTTTCACCTTGACACACGTGGGCATGACACTCAAATGTGTGCAAGACATCACTTTTCAATCCACCCAACCATCTAATATTTCCTCTCTATTATACTCTCTTCTATTCTTCATTCAAACTAACAAACCAACTAGATAAATCATGTGTAGTGGACCAACATACCTTGATTTTCTTGGTCAGTACCTCCAAATCAGTCTCGCTCACCAAATCTATCTGCCAAAACAATTGATAGAATCTCATAAGTTTCAAAGCACAAAATAGCTTCTATTTGTGAAGTGCTTGTCTGGAATATAGATAACATTTGATGGTGGAAAAAAGAACACAAAAGATGAAAAAGAAAAGGCAAGCATTTCACGGTACGAATAAAAACTCACCTTGTTCAATATAATACGATCAGCATATGCTACTTGTTCTACTGCCTCATTCACCACAAATCTTGGTTTCACTTCATTCAGATGTTGCATTGCATGCTTGGAATCAACCAAAGTAACAACACCATCCAGTTTCACCTTTTGTGAAACCAGTTCATCCAAACAAAATGTTTCTATAACGGGACCTGGCTTAGCGAGGCCTGCAGAAAAATTTTCATGTCAAGCTTTCCCCCTTCTCTCTGTATTTCCTTATTTTCCTTTTAATGAAAAACTTTAATTTGGATAGGACTTCTTCAAATTTCGTTCAATGGATTTCATACATAGGACTTAAACTCTTAAATCATTTAGAATTTGAGTAATACTTACACCGCCACCTCAACTACTGAGTAAAATTTGACAAATCATAAAAGGAGGTATTAATAATTTAATATAACCTACCTGTGGTTTCTATAACAATATGATCAAACTTGTCTCGTTTATTCTTAACCAACTCCAAGAGCATTTTAACTAGGTCTCCCCGAACTGTACAGCATAGGCAACCATTATTAACCATGACAATTTCTTCATTTGCCGATGAATGATTAGCAACCAATGATCCGTCAATATCCACCTCACCAAACTGCATTCACAGTAATCCTATTATTAAAAATAAACACAAGAACAAACCAAAAAACATATCCATAATATATGTGAATTGCTGTTAGTTTACCACCAAAAACTTAACCTATAAAGTCTCAAAACAGAAATAAAAGAAGGAGAGAAAGAAAAAACCTTAACCTATAAGATGTAGACTAAACTTGTTCAATCTTCTAACATTCCCCCTCATGTGCATGTGCCCTGACTCCCCTCATGAGTGGGGCACAAAACATGGAGTAGATGAATCAAATGAGAAGGAAATGAAGCAGAAGCAGAGTGGTTTGATCAAAGTATTTTGTTGGTTCATCACTATTCTCAAAAGGTTGAGCTATTAGGATGTAAATTAACAAATGTTCTATGTTCTAACAATAAAACAGACTGTTCGATAGTGCAAAAAATAAAAAAATATCCCTACATTCTTCCTTTGAAATTCAATACACCTCTAAGCAAATAGCCTACTAAATCTTTTCGAATTGGGACTGTTTTGACAGTAATTTCTCTTCATTACTTAATTTACATCTAAAGTCCAGACTAGATTACGACACATACTGTGGCATGCAGCTTCCCATGTGAAAGTAGAACATATTCACATTCTGTGTCATAAATTACTGACAATATGGTCTAAATTATACATAGAGAAGCTGAAAGATGAGTTATAATAATAAATCTCAACATATTTTGAAGCGAGTTCAACTTTCTATAGTTTAATCAAAATATCTTTAAAAAGCAATTGTGTAAGCCAAAATATTCTTTCCATAACCAATTAGAGTGCTTCTTTAGCAAATGATGAATTTAAGCGTATCATGTGAAGCAAGTATGAATCAAATGAGAACTTATAGAGAAAACATCCACAAAATCACATTCATCTACTCAAGTAATGCTGTAACAAAATTTCATAATAGTGAATAGTAAACCGATAGTTCAGTGACCTCATTTTCCATTGAGGAAAAAAGAAAATACCTCATTTTCTATTACCGCAATCCGCTTGCCATGTTGAGATGTTAGAATATGATTCAGTAGCGTGGTCTGCATACCAAAATCGAAAACACACACATAGAACGAACGCTTATCTCTTTGTTTTATCAAAAACCAACCAATACCCACATCAAAAAACAGGGTAGCGATTTTCACACTCCTATTTATACACTCTCACTCCTCTCCCTTACAAAATGGTGACCCAAAAACTATATCTTACAAAACAAAACGAAAGAAACCTTTCCGGAACCGAGGAAGCCGGTAATAATGGTGGCGGGAACACGGTTATCGAGACCGAAGGCTGCATCATCGTGGGGATTGTAGTTTGAAGCAGAGACGAAGGTCCTGGGATATCCGGGACGACGATTCTTGGGATTGCGGGAATTGGATTCCCGGGAAACGAGGGAGCAGAGGTTCCTGAGGAATTGACAGAGGGGTGGGGAATCATGGACATGGAGACGAGGTTGAAGGAAGTGACTCAGATTTTTATGGGAAGTTCTTGAGAGCAGGAATCGAGTAGTCATCGTGTTTTGGTTAAAGGGGGAATGGAAAGCCGGAAACACTGCTTCAAATTTTTAACCCGGTGAAGGGGTTTAGCGTGGGTTTAGTCAATTTACAAATTTAGAAAAATAGTCTATTTCTTGTGCCGCCATTACGCCCATTACCTTCTTAAATGGAAGACTTATTATCGAATTTACCCCTTAAAATATTTTTTTTTTTCACTTTGTCTTCTGAAAGTTAAATTTTCTCACTTTGCTCTCTAAACTTTACACTTTCATCTACACTCTCAACTTCATCTATTATCTAGAGTTCTAGAGCTCCGTTTTGTGTTATTTTTATATGATTGTAAAGAGGAGATTCATAGCTTCCCGGTGAAGGGGTTTAGCGTGGGTTTAGTCAATTCACAAATTTAGAAAAATAGTCTATTTCTTGTGCCGCCATTAGGCCCATTACCTGGCTTATTATCAAATTTACCCCTTAAAATATATATTTTTTTCACTTTGTCCTCTAAAAGTTAAATTTTCTCACTTTGCTCTCTAAATTTTACACTTTCATCTACACCCTTAACTTCATCTATTATCTAGAGTTCTAGAGCTCCGTTTTGTGTGATTTTTATATGATTGTAAAGAGGAGATTCATAGCTTCAAAATGAATATACAATTGTTGATTTTGGTGGAAGTTTGATGAGTCAAAAGTTAGGTCAAAGTTGAGATAAAAACTAGACAAATGGATGAAGTTGAATTCAAAGAGCAAAGTGGAAGGATTTACTCTTGTGATCCAAAGTTTAGGAGGCAAAGTGAAAAAAACTGCATGTTTCAGGGGGTAAATTCAATAATAAGCCTAAATGGAATTGGGAAACTTTTTTTATAAATGACTTGAACTTTACCCCTTATTGTCTCAATTCAAGAAATACATTTTGGATTGTTCCAATTTATCTTCTTAATTTTATTTTGGATGCGAATATGAATACTTCCACTAACTCGATTGCAAATTTTGTTCAAAAATTATCACGTGTCATGCATGTAAATACTTTTTCATGAATAAATTTTGTTATTTCACTTATAATAAAATTCTATATAAGTCAAACTACTTTACACACGTAGCCTTTTCTTAGACACAAAATATAACTAAATTAACGAAAGGGACAAATGAGTTTCAAAATAAAGTTAAGGGAAGGTACATTGATAAACTCATAATACGCATCCTAAATCAACACATGAGTCAAAGTTTAAGTCATTTTTAAATATATTTTCCTTATTAAATTCGATCTTTTTATAACTAAGTACTCTAATATGCACACTCATATTCTACTCACTACCCTCACTTAATTTGTAGAACGAAATATGTGACACAATTGGAAAAATACTCTAAAGGACAACCCATAGTTTATAAAGAAAAAAAAGAAGGAAAATAACTCTCTACACACCCAAACGCAACACCCCATAACCCCTCATTATCATATTCCAACCACAACATTTCAGCTACAACCCCTCATCCCATAACCTCCTTCCTTCATCTTTCATCCAATAAAATGTATACCTTTTTTTTTTTTTTGGTTATATTGAAGACAATCGAATCATGTGTCTAGTCTAATCTTAATCATTACTCTACTCACTTTCACCACTTGGATTAACCCCAAGGGCTTTTAAACCTTATCCCTTTCTTCTATATTAGTAATAGTATTATAGAAAGACATTAGCTTTGATGAATGAACCCTCCACTCATCTCTCATTCGTCTTCATATGACCGTATTATATTCAATTATTAAGTTTTTTTTATCTTATATTTTTTAGTCGTTGAATACTACTCATAACATTCGGCAGGTACCAACTGAATAGTTAACGTGGAAAATGCGAAACCATCTCCTTTTACACTCGAAATTTCAATACAAAACCATAAACACCCGCACGGTAATTGGGGTGGGTAAGTTTCTCACAAAAGAAACAGAAGAGAAGTATTCCAAGTTCTAACGGAATTGGCGAAGGATAATTCTATTTGCACCTAATTCGTTTCTCAACACACCCACCCAATTTCACAGCATCCAAACTATAAAGTTTTTATTTTTGAAAATAAATAAACAGTAAAAATATAATTTTGCACCCACTGTCCTTCCTCCAACCATGGCTAACCATGGCACAACCATAACCTTCATCATTGATTCTATGGCCAGCAGCAAGGTCAACGTTGGCGTTGACTTGACATCACCCATTTTCCCCTCCCCCCAAAAAAATTAATTTTATAATTGAAATTTTGAATTTATTATGAATAAAATAACCAAGTTAGGTTACTTTTCAAGTGCTCTGGTGCTTTGCATCATCAAGGCTCGAGTTGATTCAAGCATTATGGATCAATTGATTTCGAACCAGATACGCAGTCTGCAGTGTTCCTGTTTGGTCTCTTTTGCTTTTTCTGGGCTTAGGCCCCAGTACCCAAAAAAGGGTATACCAGAACCAGGTTTGACTCGTCAATTTGGATTCAGGTTAGCTAGTTTTCCCGGTCGGGTTTGTTAAATCACCATAGAAAACCACGACAATGGACAAAATAATTATGAAGAAAGAGAACAAACAACAGCAGACAAGTTTTCAATACCATATACAGGTATTTTTGGTTGAGGGAAGTACATGAAATAACAGCGAGCTTCAAGCAACCATTACAAGTACAACCTGGGTCATGGAAGAAACCCATGAGAACTTCCCAATCTAAAGCAAACCAAATCAGAGTTTTCCATGGTAAAATCTGTGAGGAAGTAACCATGCATAACAAAAAGTCCCAATTGCTTCAAAAGATGATAAAGGTAAAGGTGAATGGAAGTGAGAGAGTATATTACCAGAAACAATGACCTATCCAATGCAGAGTTTTGAAGCCCGAAGCAATCAAAACTTGAAGCCCTAGTAGCAGCAGCAACAAAGAGTACCATACTTGCTAAAGCCTCTCACACCATTTTCTTGAACCACCACTAGCAGTATTAATCAGAATCGTCATACACTTCGGCATCATCGGATAGCTCATCGAATGATCTTATGTCAAGCTGGTAGCGAAGGATGCCTCCAATCCCACCAAATCCTCTGCAAAACTGGGACCCCTCTTGGGATTTGTTGGTTACAAATTCAAGCGAGCAACCAAAGCGCTTGTACTCATTGGCAAACCACTCCAGCAATGGCATCTTTTCCTGAACTTCCAACTCGGCAGCGGTATCTGGGTCCCGAAAATTGCTCTGGTTGCTTTCTTGCTCTTTGTTCAAATGCTTTATGACAATCTCACCAGTTACACTGTTTTTCAGCACATACCTAGTGATATCCAGATTTTCCCACACAATCAGGATTTCTACAGCACCCATTTCCAGAGCCTTCAGGGTGTCATCTACACCAAAGATATATTTTCCAGTATCTTGGCTGATTTCTTCAAAGTACTTGCCAATCAAGCGTTTCTCCTGTATGAACTTCACATTAGATAGAATTTCTGCAGACAGCTCTATAGCTTGATTGAACCCATTTTCACCCCCATAAGAGACATCAACCACATTCAATATCTTTGCTTGTAAACGAGGATCAAACATATCTGACTGGCTCAGCTCCGTCTTGAAGTCAGCTGAACCAGCAAGTATGAGTCCAGAAACATTAGGCTGACTGGTGGCAGGGTTGATGTAGAACTGTGTGGCAAGCTCTGCAGTCTTTCTCACATAGTTGTGCCGCTTTTCCATCCTAAGACGGGCAAAACGCAGAGCTGACTGCCCTCCTCTTCCGTGCTTCTTTGGTAAGTCAACAGTGAATTTGTGTAGCACCTCTCGTGTGTTTCCACTTAATGTCCCAAAGAGGGTACCATTTCCATCCATGACAATAAAACCGAACTTATCATCGGACTCTAAAAGTTCGTTAAGAGCTTCTGTGTGAAACTTGTTATCACATAGATACAGAGAAGCATTTATAGGCTTGAAAGGTTCAAAGTCAATAGTCACCTTCTTTTCCTTGCCATCTTCAGTAACAATTGTTCCTGTATACAAAACCAGCCCATTGGGTGGAACCTTATTATACAGCTTCAGCCTCTGTTGAGCAGAAGTAATGGCACCCAACACCGACTGACGGTTGACCCTACTTTTGATGTTTGAAGCAGTTCCAAATTCATCACCCAGCATCTTAGTGACCCGAGAAATTTGATCACGTGGAGGCATTATAAGAGAGATCATACTGGTGCCATTGCCTCTTGCAGATTCCAATGCTTTGATCAATTTCTTGATCTTCCATATCTCAATGTTCTTATCTGATTCATGACCTTCTGACATTGCTAGTTACTGTTTAAATGAACAAAAAAAACAATGTTACCTACAGATATCATTCACCAGCAATCCAATTGAAAGTTAGTTAAAACAAGTGGTCTAATCAATATAAAAATAAGACTTTTTTGCACAATTACCACCAGGACTATAGGGAGTGTGCTCCTGTGCCACTCAATTTTTTTTTTTTACTATTTATTTACCACCTATAGTTGTTTCACGTGACAATGTGCCACCTCCTGTTAGAATTCGTCCATTTGAGCATTAAAATCAGGGACATTTTCATCAAATTAAGTTAAAATTTAATGTTTAATCAAATAAGAAAAAAAAATTAAAAATACCACCTGAATTTAATGTTTAATGTTTCAACTAACCCAGCCGCCGGCCCCACCACCGGCAGCTTCTCTTTTCGGCCCGCCACTCCGCCTCACCAACCCAGCAGCAGCCCGTCTACCTCTCTTTCTCTCTTCTCCTCTCTCCTTCTCATCTCTGCCCTAATCGGTAGCCTGCCGGGAGGCTGGCGATTCTGTAACCGGTGGGTTCGTGATTTCGATATGGGCCTTCGTCTAGATGTGGGCATTTAAGTGTAAAATAACTTTTTGGGTATTTAGTTTATAATTTTAAATTTTTTTTTGGGTATTTAGTTTTTAATTTTAAGTTTTTGCTTAATTAGATTAAGTGTAAAATAACTTTTTACTTAAAAAATTTAATGAAAAATAATTTTTTAAAAGATTTTTTCTTTAAATTTCTCATGGGCAAAATGAAAAATTTAGAAAGAAAAAAGTTTTGATTTAACAGAAAATTAGACAGTAGGTGGTAAATTGTCACATATAGGTAACTTTGGTGGCAAATAGTAAAAATATTTTTTATGGGTGGTACGGGAGCACAGGGCCGTCCTTGCAATTTCAGGGCCTTGTATGAAAATTAAAAGTATGACCCCGTTTTAATAGAGGCTCACATAGAAATACTAGTTTCATGTATTGATGCTAATTGCTACAACAAATATATAACTAAAATCCATCATCAATTTCCATGACTATGGTCAATTTACAATGTCAACAATAATTGTGATGTGAAAAAAAAAAACAAAAATCAAAATTATCATCAAACAACATGTAATCTACTTGACTATAGTAACCCAAAATGAAAAAAAAAAAAAAATGATTGGACCTTGTTTAGTAGTGGGTTTTCTTTTTCTTTGGGCTTTTATCTCATTCCAAATTTTATTGGGTGTTTCACAGGCCAGTTCAATTTTTCCTCGTCTCTTAGATTTTTGATTGAGATCCAAAAATATTATTTAGACGTTTTTAATTTAAAAAATGAGCAATATTATCCTAAAATTAATGACATTTAAATCTTAATATCATCCTAGTTTTATATACCTTAATATTATTATATTATTCTAAAATTAATTGTGGGATTTAATTGTAACAAAAGATCGATTGGCTCTGATAATTGACAAGTTAAAAACATGAAAATAAGATTTTTCTGACAGGACCTGTCTTTATTTATTTATTTTGTTTGTTTCTATCTTTGACTGTTAATCCATCTTTTTTCTCTTTATTTTCCAGCTCTTAAGAGGACAGTCCAAAAACTTGAGTTTGTGAACTTCCTTGCTCACTATCATTGGGCCCCAACTTACCAAACTCATCATGAACTTGTCAATAAAGACTTGTATTTCAAAATTTTGGTGAACTTATAGTAGAAACCACCATCTTAAGACTTGATATTATTTATTACCAATTCTACAAAGTACCTTAAAAAAATAAATCAGCCAAAAAAATGAAGAGCAATATCATGACAGATTATTAAGTATGCAACAATGAAGAAAATAAAAAAAAAGGGAAAAACTAATGCATTGACATTCATAAGCAATATAAAAAATTAAANAGAGCAATATCATGACAGATTATTAAGTATGCAACAGTGAAGAAAAAAAAAAAGAGGGAAAAACTAATGCATTGACATTCATAAGCAATATAAAAAAAATATAATCAGATTAGATTTTATATTTTTATTTTTTTTCAAGTAATCGTTAGATCTATAGTAGATGATATTAAAAAGTAAGAAGATCCATCATATGAGCAAGACTAAACCCATATGCCTAATTTTATTTTCTCTTCACCTAATCAATACGTTTTTGAAAAAGAGCTGGGAAATTTGCCTCTGCAATCGAATCCAAATTGAAGAGAAACCGATGAATGAAAAAAATTAAAAAAAAATGTCCTCAAATTTAGCACAATCGAGCTACTACTTAATGAGAAAAATTGAGAGGGGGGAGGTGATAACAGGTAAGAAAGAAACAAACCTTTTTGAAAGATCGGTGCTTCAATTGCTCTTAAAGTTGTGTGGCGTCTAGGGTTTCTGGGTTCAGCTCTGTTGTTGTTTTGCTCTCTTTAGGTGCTGTGTGTTGTGGAATTTTGATATTATTGCTCGATCCTCGGTGCTGTGTCTGTACTCTATAGTTTATCATTTCGCGGCTCTTTCCTTGCTCTGTGAATATTTTAAAGATTTTATTATTTCTTGACCAAGAGAAAAAGATTTTTTATTGGTTTTTTTTTTTNATTTTTTATTGGTTTCTTTTTTTGTTTTTTTTTTGGAGAGATATGAGCAGGTTAAAGAGTTTACCCGATTCCTATCTGAATATAGCTCAAAATGAAAATGATTCTTAGTGGTGCTAATTTTGGTTTAGGAATTAGAATCATGGCCTCATTGTGAATGGTTAATAAGTTAAGAGTAATATTGTTGTATCAAATTAAATTGGTTTAATTTTGATCATTCGGAGAATTCGTTTTACAACATTACTCGTGTGTTCAACGTACTCTTATATTACATGGACACATTATTCATTTATAGATTGATCTTAGAGTTTCATGTGTAATGAACAATGCATATGCCTATTAATGTGTTACCATATTAATAGAAATATCCATTGAGTCATGCCAACCAATCACCATTGGTTGTAGGGCATATTTCCAAAACATGGTTGGTAATCTTCAATGTTGATACTTGCTCATGCCATGCTAATTTATGGGTTATAGTCACATAAACCTGGTCTTTAATAAAAACATGCATATAATGATTGTTAGAAAGAAATTTCACGTTGAAAATATGAGAGCCTTGCTAGTGGTGTTTATAAAGGTTTGAGCTACTTCTTCCATTGCAATTAGTTTTGGGATAGATGTCAAGATTCTTCATGGTATTAAAACAGGTTATCCACGTAATGCATCCAAACAGCCACGCGTAATCCCACATCACCCAATATAAATTATTCATTCCAGACTTGAAATGGACTAACAAAATTATTGATGTAGTTGTAGCGGAAGGCTAACACAGAAGTTGACGTTGTTTGCTGAAAATAAACTTGATGGTGGCTCAATAGCCTGTTAAATTAAGCACTTGCTTGTGAGTTTCCCTACTGGTTTTATGAGTAATCTTAGAAAATTAAACTACTATTGCTAGTTTTGGGCTTATTAGCCTCTTGTTAAGAAATAGTAACAAACTGTTAAGGTGGTAATTGGTAAATCTTCATACCTTCTTTTAATTAGTGAAAATGCTTTATCAAGGTATATATCATGATCACTAGTGATCGAGTGCTTAAAAACCTTTTTTGTAATGCTTGAGAAGCAATTATAATTTAGAAATTCTTGCAAGTGCTCTAATAAACTTTTAATTAAATAACAATAATACAATATAAATAATAATAATAAAAAATAAAAGGAGTGCAAACTGCAAACAGAGAATAGTGGAGGGGCAACAAGAAAAATCATAATTCTTTTTCATCTTCTTCTTTTCTGCACCTTCTTCCTTTTTTTCTGCATTTTCTCACGAACACTCAGCAACCTCTGTATTCGAGGACAGGTTGCCACAGTCCTCCACATAGTCACCCAACGCTTCAATTATTCAATTCCTCTCTCTATCTCAATTCTCGGGCACCCAAAAATACTATAAAGGAATGCGGTGTCTGTGAAAGTATGGATCTGTTTCAGATGCAGATGGAGTGAGCATTTGATGAGGCGATGAGAGTGTGCAGTGGACGGCGTCGTTTCCTCTTCTTCCTCCCTCTTATTCTCTTTTTTTCTCACTTCTTCTCTGGTGATTCTCCTCCCCTCTCCTATTTCTCTCTACTTTCTCTCTCTTTTTCTTTTTTTCGTTTGACAAAAAACAAAATTATTTCTCTTATTTTAGTTCATGTGTTTAGTGAAGGAATTGCATTATAACTCAGCTGTTGAAGATGTTCCCAAGAAACAAAGCAACAAATTCAATCACTTGGTTCTCGGACCTGCTGCTGGACAAGGCTTGCCCAATCGTCTCCAATGCCAAGGTTGAGTTTATTCAAATCATTACCAAAATTAAAGCAATCTGAGATTTGGGTTGTGTTTAATCTTTTGCATACGTGCAGGCATCAAAGCTCTCAATCGCACCCATTCCTCAACCCCTTCCAATGTGACTACCACTGTTTCTGAGAACATTGCGTTTGTCACTGTCTTCACCATATACAATTCGACCATTAATGGGCCTGCAGATGATCAATTATCGAACTTGGTTACAGTTGGGAATGCTTCTTACACTAAAGTCCAGAGGTCAATGGCACTTCTCAGTGTCTTCATTAACTTCATTCAGGTATTCTTCATTAACTTCTGACGTGACCCTTTTAAGCAGAATGTGTATTTTCTAAGGTGGGTTTTGAGCAGAATGTGCATAAACCTGTAATAATCTAATCTATCATTGGAATTTTACAATGATGAGTGATTGGATTTGAATGGTTTATTATTAGCATCTATGTTACATTGTAGTAGCACAATGTGTGCGTTGACTGTGTGGCGTACGGATTCGATATGAAATACTTGGTCAGAAGGAAATCAATATGTTAATAAAGTACATATTATTGTATGTTGTTCAATTTTTGGTTTCTGTTGTGGATTTTCCAAATTCATGTATCGACTTCATACTCGCAGGTGACAATGCCCCAGAGCAAAGTAGTCATTCTAACCGACCCGGAATCGGATCTGTCAATGCACAGAAACAGGGTAACTGTATATCCAATTCCAGGTGAATATTCGCGAGACAAGTTGATGCTTCAAAGAGTCAGGTCTTACATAGTAAGTGCACATTGTAATTATAAGTAGAAAAGTTTTGTTGTTCATCAGTAGCTATGCTTCCTAGAAATATTACATGGTTTTTTCATTTGTGTCAAACGACCAATTTCTGGGCTTGCTTCTTTTTTTTTTGGGCCTTGAATTTCTAGACTTGCTTTAAGGCTTTGCTTTTGACTGATTTCCTTGTGACTGACTTATGTCTGTGTTTGACCATCTCCACCCCCCGCCCCTCCTCTCTCACATCCCTCTTTTATACATTTCCCTATTTCCTTGATGTTGAAAGAGAAATTTTAGCTTAAGATTTCTCTGTTTTAAGGTCGGGGCATATAATTGTTCCCAAAACATGATATTGCTTTTTATCATCATCAGAAATCACTTGAAAATGCATTCTAACTATGTTCTAATTTAAATGTTATATTGGTTTTCTATAATTCAGACCTTCCTAGAAACAAGGATGAAGGAGCTTTCTCAGAAGCCGGGACATATTCATCATTACATCTTCACTGACTCAGATATAGCTGTGGTTGATGATCTAGGACACATATTTCATGACTATCCAAATTTTCATCTGGCACTCACCTTCCGAAACAACAAAGCACAACCTCTGAATTCAGGATTTATAGCAGTGAAGGGTACCCTTGATGGCATTTTAAGGTGCATTTATTGCATTATCTTTTTTTTTTATTTTTTTATTTTTTATGTTTGCTTGGTTGTATTGCTCCAGAGAAATATAATTAGAAAGTTCAAGATGTTAAAAATGTTATATGTATTTGGTTACTAGTTACCAGGAAATATAAATAAAATTTTTCCTTTGGACCGTTTTTCCACATCTCACAAACTTCAATGATGCAGGGCAAAGACTTTTCTAGAAGAAGTCCTAAAAGTTTATGGATCAAGGTACTTGAGGGCTTCCCGAATGCTTGGGGATCAATTAGCTCTTGCCTGGGTGGTAAAGTCACACCCATCTTTTGATGCAAAGAAATTTACCAAAGCCGAACCTTTCATAGAAGATATTGGCGGTGCTTCGGTGTTATTTTTACCCTGTGCTGTATACAATTGGACACCACCAGAGGGCGCAGGTCAGTTTCATGGCATGCCCTTGGATGTTAAGGTATACGGCTACTACCCAAAGACACAAAATCTGTATTAAGGATCTTGATTTCAGATGAGTTTCTATGTGTTCCCTGCCAAATAGAAACAAATATAATGCTTAAATTGTGGTTACGTATGATTCTTCTAACTCTGTTATGTAATATATTCTGGATATAGGTTGTTCATTTCAAAGGATCGAGGAAACGCCTGATGCTTGAGTCTTGGAACTTCTTCAGTTCCTCTTCTGACATTTCAGATATGTTGTGTCTGATATTAAGTAGTGGGAGAACGAAGTACGATTTTTGACTAACTCAACTTAGTTTAGCTTAGCATATGATTGGGGACCTGCTGATTTCATTCAAAGAAGGAAGGGTGCCATTTAATGATATCCACAAATGGAAGCACAGAGTGACCAGTCTTCTGATCCTTGGGTACTTTTGGCTGCAAAGTGGTGTTTCTGTTGGACTAGCACATAAAAGTTTGTTTTTCTGCTGAGTACCTGGGCTGACTCTGCTAAGGCGTCATTTCCATACTTGGCACAGGTTTGGTATTGCTGGATGGATTTGATGGGGAAAAGGCATGATTGACTAGCTTTTATTTTGATCTTGTAACACTCTTTTCTTTGAATTTTCTTCTTTATTGGGGGGGGTTTTAAGTTGATGTTGTAGAACTTTTGATTTTTCTTTCTTCTATACTAGCCACACCGGAGTGTGATACTAGAATTTGTTGAAGGTGATATTCTTGTTAATGTCATATGTCATGACTCATGAGCATTTATCTTAGTATCTGAGGAGTTCTTTTTATCTATTTATTTATTTATTTTTTTAATTCTTCTAATATATTATAGTATGATACAACAATTTATATTGTCTAGCTTATTCCTGTAAGTCGGGTTAAAGTATCTATTCTGGTTGCTCAAAGGGCCTTCCTTTTATGATATTGTTTCAGTTTTATGCTTGCAACAATAACTTGTTTTTTATTTACCAAAAAAGAAAATACCATAACCCGTGTTCATTTAAGAATTTTTAATGATTTCTTTCCTGGTATTTAACGTTGCAGAATATCTGAAGGGATTATCGGGTGGAATGTGATTTGCATGGGTTGAGGATGCCAGAGTTGCAAAGCAGAGTGCGCAGATCAAAATGGCTTGATGATCTTCAACCATCATCAAAACAACCAATAGGTCAAGCCGAAAATTGTCCACTGCATGCTCAGAAAAAACCTTGGAGGAGAGCTGGTGGAGAAGGGGAAGAGGTGGTAATTCTGTAGCAAAATGGCCTTCACCGGCAATGTCCACAAGGCCGACTGCAGCTGGTAGAGGCCAGGCCATTAGGTTGATAGATTTAGACCCTGAACCTTGCCAGGTTCTTCCTGAAGCTGCTGCTTTAGGAGTGGCAGAAAACAATTACAACTATGTAGAAGTTGTTGCAGATAAGGATATTGCGATGGAGGGTTGTGGAAGCACATACAAAATTATGGGAGTTGAAGAGGAAGTAGGCATACTCTGGATATAATTAGATCCCCCATTTTTCTTTAAATGAACTTGAAGATTTTTGTGCCCATATTGATTTATGGCCTCAGTTAGCGTATTTACTGTTTAGAGTATTAAGTAAGCCTCTTACTGGAAATGTAGATATCACTATGTCTTCTTGCATAAGGTTATCATCTGAAAGCAGTGTACATCTTCTATGAGTATTGCATGCGCTTCTCTAAGTATTGATCACTTTGTTACTTGGTTATTATAGAAGAAACTCGATCGTGATTCTACACCTTCAGATGGTGTACAACAAGAACACAAAATCTGAAGAGTGAATTCTTATTTAATCCAGTTCTTAAATAGTCCAATGTTTGGCCCACATTATCCTGACAGGCCCTAAGGATCTCACATATTCACCGACAAATTTCAACACTTCATATCAACATTGCAAGTGAAACAGGATTTGGCTGGTCTTGATATAGGCCACAACCACCCAGCAAAGTTTTGTATTAACATGAATGTCACTACCAACAGAGCCATTTTCATTTCTCTTTTGTTGGCTATGTAAAGCCTTACAGCATAGGGTTACCCTATACGTATATAACAACAATTACTAACTTAACCGTGTGCTGTTTTCAGAGAAAGGTATTCTTTACCTTCTGTAACAATAGCAGTGGTTAAAGGCTTAAAGCATAACTACCGAGATCCAGAACAGAGCATTAAGAAATTTCACCAACTATGCTTCCTCTTTTTCTGCCCTTTGCCTACAGGGTATGCGCGTGTCGCATACCTTGAATTAACAAGCTCCCGAGGTATAGCTGCACTAGAAGATTTTAAAATTTCAACCAATTCTGGAAACAAGTTCTTGTTCTCCTCATTGACAAACACAATTGCTGTACCCTCTTCTCCCAATCTGGATGCCCTACCAATCTGATGGATATACTCTTTAATGGAATTGGG
The DNA here is from genome assembly GCA_003254885.1 of Purshia tridentata. NCBI lineage: Eukaryota > Viridiplantae > Streptophyta > Magnoliopsida > Rosales > Rosaceae > Purshia > Purshia tridentata. Next base: position 9,062 of record QANT01001743.1, on the reverse strand, counting down.
CATGTCAAAGACAATAACCTGTCTTACACCCAAGAGATCAACCCCACGGCCTAAAACCCCAGTGGCTACAATAACAGGAACATCACCCATTAAAAATGACCTCATAATATCTCTCCTCTCCTTCATAGATTTCTCCCCATGGATTGATAAAGCTTTCACCCCAGTGGTGACTGTAATTGCATTAGATAGGAGATCTGCCCCAAGTCTCGATCCCACATAAACCACAACAGGTGGCATAAAATGCTGCTTACTCATCAATATGTCAAAAAGCTTTTGCTTCTTTTGCCTTGACTCAACCCAGATAGGCAGTTGCTTCACAGCCTTATTTGGCCTGTTAGGCTTGCCAACAGAGACTACAGTAACATCTTTTGCCATAGAGCTTGCCATCTTCTCTATATCTTGGGAGATTGTAGCAGAATACAGTAAAACCTGGGGTTGTGATAGCGCCCTAAATATCTGCATCACCTGATCCCGGAAGCCCCTATCGAGCATGCAATCCACCTCATCAAGGGCAAAAATCATTACATCCTCCAGTTCAATATCATTCTTCACTAAAAGATCAATTAGCCTGCCTGGAGTTCCCACGATAAGCTCCACTCCTTGCTTAATACGGTGAAGTTGTCCAGCCATTGCATCACCGCCAACCACAAGTGCTGTTTTGAAAGGCAAACCCTTTCCAAGAAACTTAGCTTGCTCCTCAACTTGTATACAGAGCTCTCTAGTTGGTGTTAGAACCATTGCTAATGGATTTTTCTTGTCTGTTAAGTGCTGAAAGCGAAAATTTGCACAAGAAGACACAATTGGAACCAAAAAGGAAGCAGTTTTCCCAGAACCAGTGTCGGCAGAAACAAGCAAGCTTTTTCCACTCAAAGCAGCTGGGATTGCTTGCATCTGGACAGGTGTGGGCATTTCATAACCTGCAGCCTCTATATTTTGGATGAGCTTTTGAGGCAAATTACACGAAGAGAATGACAAGATAGGTGCCGGAACTAAGTCTCCCTTCACATGAATTTCAAGTCTTCTTCTAAGCAATTCAGTCTGATCACTAGATAAGAATAAAGATCCTGATTGACAACCAGAATCTCTAACATAAAAGCACTCATCAGCAGCAGGCAACTTTTTGGGAGGTGGGAGACTGACCGGCAATTGGGTGTTGGAAACCCTGCACAGTAGAGTTTGTTTACATTCCAAACTGCAGATATCATCATCTGTCTGATCGCATATATACTCACCATAACGGCCACATACAACACATTTAGGCTCCCCTGGATGAGCTTCTCTTTGGTCTTTAGACCTTTCTTTAACTTTATCTGCAGCATCAGAGAATTGAAAGCATATACATAAGTTGGGAGAATAGATTGTGATCTTCTACCATCAGCTGCAGCTAAACTTTTAAATAGATAGCTTGCTATCAGAATGTTTGAGCGATTGGCGACCTCATCTAATGAAAAGATATATTTTTAAAGTAAATTTTTTCACTCCAAAGAACTACTGCCACTTTACACAATAATTTTCATTCGAAACTATACTAAATGAAGAAATAACCCATCAAGGATTTACTGGCTAGAGCATAAAATGCAACTATATATATTAATCCAATTTGGGAAACAACAATAGATCATTAGAAAGCCAACACAGGTTTTGTGAGTACTTATTGCATTGGGATGCCATACATACAATAACCAAAACAAATTATGATTAAAAGCTCAATCTCAATACCAGTAACTTCGTCGCAATATGTTACTCCCACTGAATTCTTGCATTGGTCATCATTGTTTCTGGGTTCCATTGTATAAGCTTGATACTCACATGGGTACTGCGAAACCAGAATAGTGCAAAACCCAAAGGTAGGTTCAGAATCTTAATTATTATTATTACAAAAACAAATGAAATAAAAAATCGAGAGGCAGTCCATCGAATTTGAGGAAAAGGAAAAACAACAACACGGTAAAGAAGTAGAAGGCTACTTACGAGCTGAGCTGGACCGGAGATCGAAATACTCACCGGAGGTGGAGATGGAGATCTTCGGAATACAAAAGTCGCACACTTTCACACGTAACAGAGCCAAGCACCCCTCTTTCGCCTTCTTGGGTCGGGTCGGGTCGGTCAGTCGGTCGGTCGGGATTCAATTATCCATCCGTTCTCTTTTTTCTGTTTTTCTTTCTCTAATATTCGCCCGGGAAGAGACTTGATACTATTACTACCCAAACTTTGCTCCCTAATATTTTGGGAATTAATTATTTGAGTGCCCTTCGAATTATAATTCGTGTCATATTTCCATTTTGTACTGAAATTTCATTTCTCACTTGACCAATATGGTCAAGATACAACATGAGTAATTTTTCAATTATTTTGAAATAAACAGGGCCGAATTGAAATATAAAATACATTAGAGTAATTATGAAATTAAGAAACACCACCATCTCTCCATTTGATCAACAAAACTAAAGGGATTGAGATTTAAGATTTTTTCATGAAATAGAATAGAAAATAACTCACAGTGACCGCATCGAGAGTCGTCACCATTGCAAGTCGAGGTAAATTTTTCATCCCTGCTTGCAAATATGATTTGTGTTGCATCGCTGGATCTTCACTTCTTCGTCCCAGCATCATTGAGAGTGATTGGGTTGGGTTTCAATTAATTAGGATTTTAATAACAATTTTTTATATGGTTTCTTTATATCACGCCACTTATGCTTATAGATTTCTATTAATTTTACTTTTGCATGATAGCATAATTGTTGCTATTCTTATGGGAGAGTCTACAGTGATCAAGTATTGAACTCTCTTGTATAGTTTACTAAAATAACAAAAATATTTCGATTTTTTCATGAAATAGAATAGAAAATAACTCACAGTTACCGCATCGAGAGTCGTCACCATCGCAAGTCGAGGTAAATTTTTCAGCCCTGCTTGCAAATATGATTTGGGTACTTTGTTGCATCGCTGGATCTTCACTTCTTCATCCCAGCATCATTGGTTCCTTTGGGTGATTGGCTGATTCTTATGATATGAGTAAATGAGTGATTGGGTTGGGTTTCAATTAATTAAGATTTTAATAACAATTTTTTATATGGTTTCTTTATATCATGCACTTTTTGTATAGTTTATCAAAAAAACACAAACAATAGACTATTGACGGAATAGGGAGTTGGGCTTTGCACAACCACACACACCAAACCGAAGCTACCAAGCCTAAAAAAGAGAAGTGGGCCCGCAAAAAGAACAATATGCGGCAGAGATGTGATCGGTGGGGAAAGCCTGCTATAAAGATTCTCCAGAACATTTCCCAAATTTGTAGATTTGGGCTTTTACTCAAAACAAATACAAATAGCAGTAGTACTAGTTATTGTTGGGTCAGTCATGCAAATGCAAAGCTCGGTTTCAGCACTGTCAGTGGCGAAGAAACCTGTGTCGGCTCCGGTTCGGTTCAAGTGTTCTTTGGTTAGCGCTCCCAGCACCATCGATCCCAATTCAATGGCGGCGGCCGGTCCGAAGTGGGCCCAGAAGACCATAACTCTGCCTCCCCAGAGGAGGGGTTGTCATCTCATCACCCCTAAGGTACTCATCACTCATCATCTCTCTCTCTCTTATGTATCATCATAACATGAACTTACCTTGAATTGAAACAAGTGTATGTTAAATGTACAAGTGAATGACCATTTGGGTCTGGTAGATGACACCCAGTTATGGACTAACAGTTGATTAATCAGAAAAAAAAAGTTACATGCTTTTAGACCTTAATTTGTAGTTTTAATAGTATCTACTGGTTTCTATTTCAGATAATGAAGGAAATTGGGCAGGACTTGTCAGAATTCAACTGTGGCCTTGCTCATCTCTTCTGTAAGTTAGCTAAGGCCCCAGGCCTAAGCTAATATCTGCCCCCTTTTCATGTTCAAACTGCCCTATAGACTTATAGTATTAACTTTTTCTTTTATTGAAAAAACAAAAATTGATATTCCAGTGCACCACACAAGTGCTTCTCTTACTATCAATGAGAATTATGACTCTGATGTTCGTGATGATACAGAGACATTCCTCAATAGAATAGTTCCTGAGGTTAGTTTGTTTCTTGTATATACTTACATCTCATGTAGCAGCATAGGTTAAGAATGTTATTTCTAAGGAGGTGGGGTATGTGATGGTTTGGTGTTTATTTTCAGGGATCATCTGCACCATGGAAGCATACCCTTGAAGGTTAGTTTGGATTCATTTGATGACCACAGATTTGACCTCTTGTTTTGTGGAATACTTTGGTTTCATCTGTTTAACCCGAATTGCTAATTATCAAAGAATTTAACTTGGTGTATATAAAAATATAATATATTTATATATATATATATATATGAAAATTCTCTCTGCACAACGTCTAAGTTAAAGAACTGGACATTGGTCTTTGTTGCTTTTGTCATATTTAGGCTATTTATGAGAGGGTTCAACATTTTAGGGTATAGAATCATCGTTCAAGGTTAGATTTTAGGTTTAAACTCCTGAGTGAAGAGAAAGCCATAAAATATATTTGTCCATTTTAAAGAACGGACATCCTGCAGAGAGAAAGACTGTATATATATATATATATGTATATGAAAAAAAAAAACGAAAAAAAAATCTGTTTGATCAAATAATCCTTTGTGCCTTGGTGACATTAGTAATTCTGCTTTTATTTTGATGGTTGCTTGTAAATTTTCCCAAGTGTTGGTACTTAATTATGTATGCTTTGCAGGCCCAGATGACATGCCGGCACACATTAAATCATCAATGTTTGGCTGTGCGCTGACGTAAGGATATCTTAATAGCTTGGTTGAAACTGTTCATTTGCTTTAAAAATGGATTGCCTCATTTGCATTTAAATGTTCCTTGTTCTTATGCAGGATTCCAATTACAAATGGAAAGCTTAACATGGGAACCTGGCAGGTATGTAAAACCAATTATTTAAATTTCAGAAGTTTTCTATTTGTTAAGAGCTTGCATTTCCCAACCTTGTTATCATGATTTGAGCTTGTCAAGATTTTCTATGGATGCCCTGCTTTTTAATTCCTTGGAAAATGACTAATTATTAGCTTTGGAAAATGGAACAACAAATTTAAGTCCTGGACATAAAATTGCATCATGATTAGGGGAGGTGAACCATAAAACAGCGCAGAAGAAATTTTAACCGCAAAACAAGTTTTTTTTAGGAAATACCCTTCACATTTCTCCCCTATTAGAATTGAAATGTCCATATATTTTGTCTTGAATCTTAAGCCTTGAACTTATTTATGCAGACAGAATATGTAAATTAAAATACTAGAAGTGTCTTAAGCCATGCACCAACACCATTGAATACCAATCTTCAAAACATTTTACTGAAGACACTTTGGTGAAAAATATCTCCAGACCTAGTTGTGAGCAGCTCGACTTTGAAGATACCAGGCTGAATTTTTTTTTATATAATTTCATTGAAATACACGTATACATGCATATTCATAAGCTGTCTTATCCAATGAAATACACGTATGCATGCATATTCATGTGTGTTATATCATGGACAACCAGTTTCAATTGCATAATTGTTCGAGTCTTGTAAAACAAATGTTTAAATTTTGGATGCTTTATAAAGTATATAATTTTTTCACTCATATTGATATGCTTCAGGGAATATGGTTGTGTGAACATCGTGACTGTCCTACTGCCCGGAAAGTTGTGGTTACCCTGAATGGAATATGAAGATGTGGAAATTTCCTGATTTCCTATATCCAAAGTTTTCAAATGAAGTTGTACTTAAACATCTGCTTTGTAAGTGGGTTGCTAATGTTATAGTTTGCAACTTTCCTTGCTGAACTTCTGGTAGTACCTTGTTACTTGTAAAGGATTTAAGTTTTGTGATGCAGATTATTAGAAGATGTAAGACCATGTTTATTACCTTAAACAATTATTGTCAAGATGTTCTAGATGAATATACAGAAAAAATGAACTAATAACTAATGAAAGTGGCATTATTGGGAGACTTCTTATTCTTCATTTATTTGTAAGAGTATCATAGTTGAGATTAAAACAAATGAAAAAATCTCAGTTACAAGTTATTATATATCTACACACTCGCAAATGAATGAATTTAATTTGATGAGAAGAAGGCAAGGAAGAAATGGATGGAGGATGTAAGTGAAATTAGCGGTTCATCATGATTCGGAACTCGTCGAAGGTGAGAACCCCATCTCCGTTGAGGTCGAAGCTGCGAATCATGGCCTTGCAATCCTGTATGGAAGGGGACTCGCCGAGTAGCCTAGCCAGCATCCTCTTCAAGCTTGTGGGCGTTATGCAGCCTCCTGACCCCTCCATTTCATACATCCCAAAGGCGTCTTTGAGTTCCTTGTTCTTATCCTCCTCATTGCCATTTGTGGCCTCCATCAACTTTTGGAATTCTTCAATGTCCAGCAGTCCATCTCCGTCCAAATCCGAAGCCTCCACGGCTGCTTGTGCTTCCTCCTCAGAAAGCTCTCCACCAACAGTCCTGACGCAAGTCTGCAATTCTGCCGGGGATATCTTACCATCGCCGTTCTCATCGAAGTAAACGAACACTCTCTGGAGTTCGCTGCTGCTGGTGCTGCTGGTGCTGGCGCTGCTGATGCTGCATGTGGTTGGGGGAGGAGGGTCAGTTGAATTCGGAAGAGAAAGCCTCTCTGCCTTTTTTGGAGACAGTATCTTACGGCAAAATTTTGCCAAGGCCGACTTGGGACTGGACTTTTGGTGGGAAGTAGCTGAAGTCGACAAAGACGAGTCGGCTGTCAATGCCATGATGAATGTAAACAAAACCCAGAACACAAAAGATTGATAGATAGCAAAGGTAGACACCCAGATAGCTTCTTTCTTTCTGTGGCCTCTTGCTGCTTGCTGCTATATATATAGAGAGAGAGAGAGAGAGAGAGAGAGAGAGAGAGAGAGAGAGAGAGAGTGTGTTGGAGACGAACTTGGAGGAAGCACTTGTTTATATAAGTTGTGGGTTGGAGGTTATGATTGGGTTGGGTTGGGAATGACAGACACGCAGCACAGCAGAGTCAAATACAGAACACGGTTTTGAGCAAAGCAGCGGCCAAGAATCCAATTTCGAATTGGAAATAGATGAGGATGAGGATGACGTCAGTTGCACGTGTTGGGTTTTGATTGGCTTTAAGTAATTCATTTTTCAGGTTTCAGCGCGTGAGGGAACCTTCCTTCCTCGTTCCTATTTCTCCAGCCGCAGCTGGAATACAGTGTTCCCTCTTCCAGCGACTTCGCGTTTTTCCTCTTTCGGATATTTATTATTTAATTTTTGTTTTTTTTGGGCATATAAATATTAAACTTGCAGACGTGGAAAAACGTCGTACGCCTGATTTTAAACTAACAAAAAATATAGAGTTTGTCGGTCACCCAAATGTTTTATGTATGCCTTGAAGATATCATATCCATACTTTTATACTACATGTCGACAACAAAAGCCATGTCATTGACACTTAACATTTGTTTGGATGAAAATTGTAACAAAAGTGCTAATTCAGTAGTTTGTAGGTTTTAATAGTTGGTGTATGTATTTAGAATATTTTTTAATGTGCGCATGCACTTTATAATTGAGCCTAATTTTTAATTCACTCTAAATTATTATGTTTAGATATTTAGGATTAAATGTCTAGTTTTAATATTTTTAGAAAATTAGTATCGCTGATAATTTTTGAGTTTGGCTACTAACTAATGAACTTGATTTTTAGAATATGTCACAAATTTACAGCCCATTTGTTTTGGGCTTTGTTTGTTTGACAAATTTGTCCTTAGCCCGCGTGTGAAGGCGATTGCCCTAGACTACTTTCATTTTTTTCTAAATCCCGATTTTACTTTTTTAGTTGTTTTTATGTTTGTTTTAGTGCTTACTTTTCGGATTTGAAGGTTATTTTTTTATTTTGCTCCATTTATTCTTTTAGGGTGTAGAATTGTCTTGGTAGAGACGTTATGTTAGGGTTTAGTTTTGAAATTTTGAGCTTCGCCTAAAATTCCAGAGCTAAACCCTAACATAAAAGCCATTAAATCAATGTAACATAGTACTATTTTTAATAGTTGGGGGTTTCAAATTAGATACTATTTTTATGCAATATGTTAAAAATCTCCAATGCAAAATAAAATGAATTAATAAGCTTTCTCAGTTTGAGAAACCGGAGCAGGGCTAGCAAATGCATAAATAAATTAATAACCATGTATATTTATATATCCTGACTCTTTGAATAGTCAACTGATAGGTAAACTAAAAGTGTGATCATATTTTAGTAGCTAAACTAAAAATATGAAAATTTTGAAAAAATTTTGATTTTATTGAAAATGTAAACTAAAACAATTATAGTTTTGGGGTATTTTTTTTAAAGTCCATTTCAGCAAATTTACTGTTCATCCAACCCACCCGCTACAGTAAATTACTGTAGCGGTCCACTTTTTAAAAACCCAACGCTACAGTATTTTTTTTATTGCAAGTTTTTTTTTTTTGACATTCAGAAAATTGCTACTGTTAAACAGTAGCTTTTCTTATTGTTAACAAAACCATAAACAAAGTAATTTATACAAATTTTACTTGGTTTTTTTTTCATAAACAAAAAAAAATTTAGCTAGTTAGGTTTTTTTTTTGTTTTTTTTTCCCACATCTAAGGAATTCCCACTATTGAACAATAGCAACCACATTCCAAACCAAATTTAAAAATTTCCACTATCCATTAAAAAACAATTAAATTATTGTTACTATCTCATATACCGTAACAATTACCTTATATATTCTTACTGTTTCTTATCATTTATTATTTCTATCTAGGTAATTGCTACTGTATGGCAGTCACAATCACCTTATTGCTACTGTCTGACAGTCACAATCACCTTATAGCTACTGTATGTCAGTAACAATCATCTTATTGCTACTGTCTGACAGTAACAATCATCTTATTGCTACTGTTTGAGAGTAACAATTACCTTATTGCTACTGTCTGACAGTAACAATTACCTTATTGCTACTGTCTGACAGCAACAATTACCTTATTTCTACTGTCTGACAGTAACAATTACCTTATTTCTAC
>QANT01001742.1:0-25334 GCA_003254885.1 Purshia tridentata | reverse complement strand
CATTGTTTGATAAGTACATGGAAGGAAAATCATTTCCTGGCTCAAGGGAAATGATTTTCCTTATTGGAGGGAAAATGAAACCGTTGCTGGAGCTTGAGTTTTGGTTTCCTCCCTTTTGGGAAAGCTTATTGTTTTTTCTGTTTACTAAATTAACCCTGAAATTTTTAAAATAAATTAAAATAAATATTGCTTGTGTTTAATAAATAAGGGTATAATTGAAAATTCAGATCAATTTTATTTCCTTTTCCTACACAAATCAAATAAAAGAATGGAAATAAAAAGGGAATTATTAGTTTCCTTTCCTAACATTATCAAACGGGGGAATGTAATCTTACATTCCTTTACTCTTGGAAAAAGCATAGAAATTGATTTCCTAAGAAATCAATTTCGGGAACCAAACGGGCCCTTAGAGATGAAAGTTCTCAGATAAAAAAATATAAAATAAAACTTTTATTTAATTATATAGAAGTAACATAAGCGAAAACAAATTTAAGAGAGACCCCTAATTGCTATGGTTTCTGAAACTTTTGGCTTTCAAAACAAAATCATATTGAAATCATTGCAAGGCATTCTATCGTATTGGAAAATAATGATATTAGGTATTCCCATCTATTTTTAGATTAATAATAAATATATGCATCAAGTCACTTACCGTCATTTTTTCATAATGAAAAAATGATTCCATTTTCGTGGTCCCAAAAAAAAATGATTGCATTTTGCTACCATAAAGGTCACTGCATTTTGCAACTTCCTTAATTATTGGGGAATATATTCACACTCTCTTCTTGCACTCTTATATATGTACCGTAAATAAAATTTCAATTATAGTATTTATTATTTGGAAAATGCTTGGTTCTCAAGCTTAAGGACCAATTTTGTCCTAAAGGTCGCAACAAATTATAGTTCCACCATTCCAGTTTAAGATCGAAACCGTTTCTTTTTTAGATCACTTATTAAAGATCATCTATGCAAAAAATCAATTTAATCATAAATTATTTGGTTGTATAACTGTTAACGAATAATTAATAAAGTGATTTATTGACCAAACCGTATATTTATTCGTTAAGCTTGAGAACTTAAGCATTGTCCTTATTATTTTGATTTAAAGTTCGTAGAGTAAGTGTGAACAGTAAAGGGTGAGAAAATAAGTTAAAAATTATAATAGATCAATGATTTGATTTTCTCTAGCTAATGTAACAAAAATATTTAAATTTAATTTAAGAAGACCACTATATACACTATTAGTCAACTTAATGTACATATAATATATGCACCACACGATAGTTTCATGTCTCCTATTAAATTCAATTTAATTTAAGGAAAGCTCTATATGCACTATTAGTCAACTTAATTAGTTTACATATAATGCACCGCACGATAGTTACATATCTTCTCTACCTCCTTCAATCTCTCTCATTATTTTCTCCTCTTAATCTTTTGTCATGTGTTTGCAATCTTTTGCTTAGAGTTGTGGCCATTGTGGAGGATAGGATTCCTCAATATTATATTACTAATTTGTCCGAAAGCTTAAAAAATTGTTTTAGTTTTTTTTTTTTTTTAATTTGTTCAAGCATTGTTTAATTTGGACAGCTATTTCTTGGCTGTACAGTTGAAACAGTGGGTGACCACCAAAGTGCGTTTAACCCTCCCTTATTTATGGTGATGTTTTGGTTTTGTAAACTGTCCTTATAAAATTTCTTTTAATGGGCAAGCACACAATCAATTTCGTGATGCTCTTGTTGGTATCAAAAACTATATAGCCAATTAACCTCTTGTCTCGTCTTACCTATACCCACCATATAATTATTGTTTATAAATTGACAAATATATAATACAAATTGTAGGTAAAAACAAGGGTAATTTGGATATTAGTCCATTAAATTGGTTTTCTTTTTTTAATAGCTAACATTTATATTCAAAATAGTACATTAGATTATACTAATAAATCACTAATAGTATTGGAAATAAAGACATTAACTTAGTAAGTTGAGCTAAAGGGCAAAATGTCCACAGATGTAGCTTTTAAGCTTATGCATTCCGCACATGCAACTTCAGCATTTCGCACATGTAGCTCTACATTTCGCAAATGCAGCTCTAATTTGTCCCGAAACTCAAAGTGATTGAGCTTATTGTCCTTCTCGCCAACATTATTAGTGGTCCAACCCTATAATCTATTGAATTCTATTCAAAATTCCACTCGATGTAGGATAACAACATTCCATTAATTTCCTACTATTCACAAATTGTGTCATTTTATAATTCATGTTTTCTTTCAAATTTCTCACTTTCACAATCTTTTTAAATTACATAGATTCGTTTACTGTAACGAATCCATGTAATTTAAATTACTCCATAAATTAACATTTTTTCTACAATGGGTTACACTCAAAATGGGCTATACCCTAAATTATTCCCCACAAGCTAGTACAAAGAAATTAGAAAGAAATAGCTATTAGAAAATCAAACAGACCTCCACAATCAGATATGCTAAAGTAGATTTGAATAGATGTGCAAGCTTGGGAAGAAGATAACAGCACTAAAAATGAGAGAAATATGAGTTTGGAGGGAATTGATCTAATATACTATTGAAAAATACGGTAGTAGCTTCTTTTTTTTCTTTTTTCTTTTTTGAACTGATACCAAAAGGTAGTAGGTTATATTAATAAATAAAATAAAAAGTTATTAGAAAAACTAAACCTAAAAATTATTGATTGTGCAGAGAAGTGAAGGCTGAGTGGACCCTTCGATATGTGTACGTTCTAAGCAGGTGATTCTTGAGTTACTTAGAAGAATTATGAGTAATAGAGGACCAAATCAGAGGCCATCGACTAATAGAGAGAGAATCGTATGCGGGTGAAGTCTATTCGTGTCATAGGTTTTAGTAGTATGTGTATGCATAATTCATTGTGAAACATACTCAAATTGAAAATGGATTGCAATATGCATATTGGAATATATAAAACTTTGCTCTAAAGATTGATTTGGAAACTTGCTCATTCTTTGCGCATCAATTTCAAAAGACCAACTTAGTTCATGAACAGTAACGGTTCATAAACTTTAAATTCGTTTTGCTCGGTTCATGCACCAAGATGGTCTCCAAGTTAACCACTTATAGGTTTTTCCTCCAAGCGCTCTGGCTCTACTTTCAGGTTAGGAATTTTTCTTTAAGTCACCTCATTCACCATGTTTCAACTCCACCTTGAATGATGTTTGTCCTAGCTAAATCGTCAGCTCTAATACCATATGTTATGATGAACTAGCGTGGCCCACTACTAATAGGGCTCCTACACCAATATTATTTCCAACTTAACCACCTAAGTCCATCATTCAAGTGGCGGTGATGCCCAATGAACCGGTTTAATTAGGTGTTTTCTCTCAAAAGACCTCGATGTTATTAATAGTGGATCCCCAACTTATATCTTGTTTGTTGAGTCACTCAGCCAATGTGAGATTTCTTTTCACAACCATTGGCTCGTATCGAGCCACACAACTCCAACAATGCTATCATCTTCCAATGCACGTGGTATATTAATGGAGTTTCAAAAAAGATATAAAGCACACGAAAATAAAGAGTTGAAACTCGACTATGAGTAGAAAATAAGGGGAGAAAAAGGGCATGACTTGAGTATGAGTTGGCGCACTTGATGTCAGTCCTGATGCCAAGCTCAACCTCCGGATCATCATCAACTTGAAAACAGCTTTAGAAGACGGGCGTGTTGTTCTCTCTTCTTCTTCTGCTGTATCTTGAATAGAAACACAGAGAAGCCCAGAACCACCGCCACACCCAACATTAGAATGAGTCAATGACTACTTTGAGCTACATAGACCCAGTTGGAGTTGCTGGGTCGTTTGTGAAAGCTGAAATGAAGGAGGAGAAAGGAGAATTGTTGCAAAGAGCCTTGGCAGCTTCGAAATCCATATTCATGTCTTAAAATGGCTTTGCCTATTTCTCTTGGTTCACATCCACAAAAGGCACACAGTGCTATAAGTGGGTGTCATGAGTGAAACTGAAACATACCCATGTCCATTCTCGTTAGCAGCGATGTTAGCTTGTGAACACATAACCCACCCTACAAGCCACAAAAGAAAAGGACCACTGCATAATTTGGCACTGACGTAACTCCAACCTTTTCAATAAAAATGCTCAAGAGAATAAACAAGTAAAATACACTCCATTTTTGTTGCTGAAATACAAAGGCAAACACTGCAAAGTTGTTCTGAGCTTTACCACTATCGTCACCAACTCCCTCCAATTGAGCAAACAGAAAGCAACTGATATTTTTAACTACAAGACTTGTTAAATGAACTTGAAGCTATTAACCAAACTTGACCAACTTTTCTATTTATATGATAAGCTGCCCGGATACAGGATCTGTATGAACCTCTTATTCAATTTTCAACACATTGATGGATATATATGTATACTTACATATTAGCTTAAAAAATGTCAAAATGAAAAAATGAAAAAAAGAGGATCTACATGATACAATTATACAACAATTATGCACACATCCCACCAGGCCAATCTCAGCTAGAAGATTGTTTCAAGGAACTCTACATTAGGGCTACAAGCTGCCCTATACAGTCATCAACCTGGAAAATGACGACACATATTCATCGAACTACATCTAAGGGCATAATTTAGGGACTATTGCCGCAAAATGGCAATGACCAACCTAACCTAACTGAGGAACGACTCTAACTGTTGGTAAACTTTGGAAGAACAGCCTGAGTGTTCAGCTTCTGGAATATCCATCACAAACTTGCGAGTTGGAATTTCTGGATCATATTGTTGTTAAAAGAACCATAATACATTATTCCCAAGATACTAATTCTCTTCAGGATCAGAAGGATGACTTGTAAAACAATGAGCTGGATCTCCACTTCAAATATGCAACAGAACGCCTAACCAAAAGATGACAATAGATCAACAGTTCAATAAAATATGCAAAACAAACTTTACCGTACATATCAACTAAAAAAACTTTACAGTACATAATCTGAAGAGAAATTAATCTGAAGAGAAATTTAAACAAAAGGAAAAGACAAAAAACAGCCACAGAATTTTTGTTTTTCAGACAAAACAGCTCACTCTGCCTACATATGAAATAGAGAAACATACATGTGCATGCGTAGCTGCAATTGCAAATAGCACACACACATGAATTCTTGTACATTAATAGCCCAACTACAAAGAATCTAACCATTAATGGAGTAGTATTTGCCTATTTGGTTTCCCTAAAATTTAATGGAGTAGTATTATTTAACCATATTATATTGTATCCATTACAAAAACATGAATTTAAAAAAATGATAGCAATAATAACAATGACAAAAACAAAAACAATACTAATCATAATAAATAAATTTATCCAGTTGAGCAGAAAAGGCATTTAGATTTGTGAGACATTAAGAATTTGAAAAGGTGCAGAAAAATTTGTGCAAAATTATAATGCCTCCGAGATACAAACTGACGTTTACGATTGTCTTAAGGGATAAGTAATTGTTCCTATGTTGGCTTCGTAAAGATAGATAACCAAGAACCATTGCCATGTATAATACCTTTTACATGTACGTCCACATGGGTCAAGTCCACACAATCCAGTTAATAATACACCATTCATTAACATTGTCTTAAGAGTCATAGCATTTAGCATTTCACCACCCCTATAGGATCAGCTCCTAAATCCCCATATTGAATCTATATTTCTTACTGAAGCCCGTGCAACTTATTCTTTACCAGTTTCAATCATTGATTCTCTTGAAAACTTCAACATCCTCCATTTTACTCTAGAGTCTCACGTCCCTTCCACAGCATGTGCATGGAGCCCATGTCTGTGTACAGCTCCACTAACAAGATAGATACTGCGGACTGTGGAGACCCCAGACAAGTCACTTGATAATTTCTCTCTAAACCCTTCTACACGGTTCAAAAGTTTATTATTAAGGTTAATCACTTCCTACAGTTCTAGAGAGTATTTGAATGGTTTATCTTTGAAGTTCAAAAGTTGAAACTACCCTAGCCCATTAAAGGTCCTGTTAGTTTTCTGGTAGATTAGTTCATACACAATTGACAATCATTTACTTCTCTTTGGAGTTCAACAGGCAACGACAGCCAAAACTAAAGAACATTAGGAGACTTGAATGGATGAAAAGCACAAGTATATTAACGCATTCATGCACATTGTGAATATAAATTATCAAGGGTCCAAGTAAAGAGGAAGCCAAAACACTTTAGTCTTTTTTTTATTTTGAAGTTTGCACATTATCCAACCCTCTCTACCTCAAGGATCGAGAACCGAAAACATACATTACATTAATAGAATAAGCTTCACTTACCAATTTTTTAAGCAGTTCCCGTTATCAACCTCTCCCGCTCATCAAACCTTTTTACCTTTATGATTCCAATGAGAACCTGAAGGCTGAAAACTGCACAAAAGACGTATGCTACAATGGCAGGCACCTGAAAAGAAATAGATGGCACCGGAATCAAGCATTTGATAAAATTAGGCACCAAGGAGTCAACACAATTCCATGAATACTAAACGTAAAGTTGATAGCTTACTCGAATTGAATTTATATACAAGATTGTTGCAAGGTTTATTAGGCTTCCAGCAGCAACTGCCTGCAAATTGGTCAAATTGAAGATCAAATGATGAAGTAGATATTCTTCCATTATAATTATTTCATAAATTATAATAGTAAATATGTCAAACCAACAGGAAATTGACATATCCGAAAAATACAATAAAAACTTAATAGTTTTAGCAGTTTTCAATTTTGGTTTATAATATATGGCATTGGACTTATTAGCTAGACCATAAAGATTTAAGACTCATAACATATAACAGTACTATTATGCACAAATAATTGCTTAAAAAAAACAAAGGCACAGCTGGAAAACGATAACTAAATCAGTTAATCATGTTTAAAGCATGTCATTGTTTTTGGTCCATCACCCCCACCCCCACACCCATATTATGCATGCCATTACTCCCTAACTATGCACACACATATTGACACAATATTCTCTCTAACAAGCTGTACAACTAGTTGACCGTTTAGATTAAAAAAGTTTGTGATATAAGATGTAATATAGAAGATTAGAGAGATGCAAAAACTGTATAGATGTACTAGTTAAACTTAAGATGAAACCCATATAAGTGATTGAACTTCTTTCTCTTTTTCTTTGGCTACCAATGTGCTATGATTCTTTTTTCTTCTTCTTTTTTTGTTGACATATTTGATATCCAGATATGCTACTCCCAAGGAAAATTGACATAATTGATATCCAGATATGCTACCCCCAAGGAAAATTGACTCTTATCATCCACATCAAATTCATACACTTCGAAAATGTGTATAAACCATTGAAATGGACTCATTCGGTGATTGGGGACATGAGGAGAGGAGAGACAAAGCCCGATAAGCATTTAACAAAGATATTTTGTCTATATCTGACGGAACCTCATGCGGGGAAAAACAATTGAATCATAACTTTTTTGTAAGGTTATTATACACCGAAGCAAATTTCAAGAGGATAAGTATGATGTATAATGCCACTAGGTCATTAGCCTGCTCAACTCACATTTCCTACAGTCTTCTGGACAGTTGCAACTCGCTGGAATGCCCTCTCAGATTCCAAAGTCCGAACTCTAAGCTTCAGATCGCCTTGCTCCTATAAATGAATTAGGGACATCAATCTAGATCCTACAATGGAAAACCATAACAAAATATTCAAAGTAATCATATTAATAGCGCATAAGAAAAATCAATTGGTACCAATCTTTGGATAATTTCAGCAAGCTTTTCAACTCTGTCAGCCTGTCTAAATA
Source organism: Purshia tridentata (assembly GCA_003254885.1). NCBI lineage: Eukaryota > Viridiplantae > Streptophyta > Magnoliopsida > Rosales > Rosaceae > Purshia > Purshia tridentata. The sequence continues at coordinate 17,499 of QANT01001742.1, read as the reverse complement.
AATTATAGAATGCACGAGACTGCCTGTCCCATCTCATTTTGATGTCCTGTAACATTTATTTGTTTGATTGTAAGAATAGCGTTTGTATTAGAAGATTGTAAAATATCACATTACAACACAGAAGGTCCAGTTTTGCCTTTAAAATGACTTCAACTCCAGCTTCACGAAATTTTAGCAATTCCAGTGCATAGCTGCAAGGCAGTGTAAATAACTTGTCAAAAAAATGAAGTAAAACTTGCCAAATCTCAGTTTGATGAAACAATTTGGAAATAGTTTTAAGCTGAACTGAACTCACGGTTTGGCAATCTCAGTAATATCAAATCGAGGATCAAGACCCTTCCCAATGCCATCCAATACTGCAGAAAGGAAAACAAAAGAAATATAATTTGAGGATGGAATATATGAAAAATATGTATTGGTTGTGATCCCCTACTAAACAATGCTCACCAACCACTGGATTAAAATCTGACATTTATTAAAATAAGGTACTCTATTGGATAAGAACATGAAGAGTCAGATTTTGATTCTAGTGTTGGTGAACGTGGACTTCCTGCTCATCAGTGAAAAGTAATCAAAATTGTATTATGTTGTGTGTTTATATACATACATATATATATATATATATATTTACATTATGTCTCGGACTCTAGAACAGTTAGCTGCAATGCAGATAACAGTGTCGATATCCATTCAAATCTTAGATTTTAGGTGTGTAAAACTCAAGAGTTAAATCTTAAAATAAACATTTTAAATGACAATTCTACACCCTAAAGTAGTCAACCATGTTGAGAACAGATAAAAAAATGTCAGAAATTGACAAATTAAAGATGTAGATTGATCCCAATAAGTAAGATTGCACAAAACTACAACATGTCAATCAATCTGCCTCCCAAACAGATCAGTCAGCGAGGTTATGCGCACTGTGGATGACCGGTCTAGAGAATATTTCTATATAGAGAGGGCATCTTTCTTATCCAAATGTTGGGAGTTTCCAAAAACCAGTTCTCCAAATTTAAGTTTATGACCAATGCAATGATGTTGGAAACATTGCAGCAATGATTGAAACAGTAAAATGATGCTCGAAACACTGGAATGATGATTGAAAAAGCGAGTTAAAAGGTGATAACGTAGAAAAGAAGATTTCATATCATATTTGAAAACCAATCAGTTAACGAAGTAATAAAATGAAAAGAAAGGAACGAATGAAGAGTTTTTTATTCCCAATGCAATGTTATTATACAATGGCTTAAACCACAGGACCAGACTTTGGTAAGACCCGGACGTTCAGGTATAGAAATGTGCTATATATACAATTATTCTCAGGAATCAGTGCCAATCGACCGGTAGACAAGGCCAATCAATCGGTGCTGTAGAATTTGCACTGCCAAAAATCTTATGTTGCAATCAGCAGCTTCTTTCCTTGTTTTTTATCTCATTCCTGATATGGTTGCTTACTTCAGAGCATGGATTTAAGTTTTAACTCTTGGATTTTGGGGGTTACAACCACCATTTAGAGCTTTGACTTTAGGTTTTAACTCTTGTATTTTGGGCCACCCCCCAAAAATTCAATAGTTAAAACCTAAATTCTAACCACTGAACGAGTTCCATCGATCTGCGGAGACAAAATTTTCAACTGTTGATTGATCAACACACAACACCTACATCTGTAGCCAGTGTCCCGAATTCACATCCAGAGAAGAGAATAGCTGATATATATAGGCGAAACTTATAAAGGGGATCCCTTTTAATAAGATTCAAATGGGATTCCATGTGGGACCAACCCAAAATGCAAGTCAATGATTCGAACCATCGATGAAGATAGTGTTCCCAACAAATACCAAAATGTTCATATGGTCAAATGACTTCTGATTTTTCTGATTTTCTCAAGGATGATTCTTAAATGTGAGTCTAACCAATAGACATGTTTGGCTCATTAGACAACATTGCGAGATGGCCCCAACAATCAGATCCCTTGTGCTTCTTATCAAAAGGGATCCCTCTTAAGAAGGGGATCCTATAAATATATATATAATACACACACTGAGCAAGAGAGAAAGACATATAGAGAGAGAGAGAGAGAGAAGAGCTTATCTTATGGATCCCTTCACAAAGTAAGGGACACATTGTTAGGGTCCACTCCTCAATGTGGTGTCATTATCTGAACCATCCATATTTGGGTTCTCATTTAAGAATCATCTTTACAAAAAGACCAAAAAAATAGATAGTCATTTGACCATTTGATTATATTCATGATCAATTCATCATTCATACACGATTTTCTTTGTCTATTTATTCGATCAAAATTAGGCGTCCAAGTGGTTTCCAATTTGGCTCTTTTTTCTCAAGAATGATCCTTAAATGGAGACCTAATAAATAGATGGTCTAGATCATTAGACCACCTTGCGAGGTGGTTGGCCCCCACAACGTCTCTCCATAAAAAGTGACAGATCTGTCACGGTAGTAAGCTCCCTTTGTGTGTGTGTGTGTGCGCATGTGCATAAATACATTACATAGCGAATGTCAAATGCATACATACATACAAGTTTGCCTATAAACAATGTCTCAGTCATATTTTTTTATATTACCTGAAAAAGCTCTAACAACAAATGTGAATGTCGCAGGAAATCTGAAGGGTTGGTCTGCTGCAATGGCTAATAAATCTTCCCCTGTTAAAAGAATGCAAGGAATGAGTAGCAAGCATCAGTATTTATTGCGAACACGTGAAATAACCTGAGGTTGCATCAATTTCAGTGGAAACTTTGCACAACTAATCTAAGATTTGGAAATCCAGGTGGTGAATAGAAAATAGTTACCCTTAATTAGAGTTCAAGCCCAGCCTCAAATTTAATTCATTTAAAATAAAAATTTTTAGTGCAATCAGGAAAGGAAGCTTGGTGAGTAAACACATCTTACTCATAAGACCCCTGAGCAGACATATTAAATTCAAATAACCCAGGTGGCAACTTTCACACATAAACCTAAATATCTAAGGTCCTAACTTCTTTACTTCTTGGCCAGACTACGCTCATCTGCAGGGCATCCACATAGATAGGAAAACCCCAGAATATTATTTCAACTTGATCCAAAAAAGAAAATAATAAGAATCAAGTCAAAACAAAATAGAAAGTACTTGAGATTCTAATTTAAATCAAAACACAAATAAAAAAGAGGATCTGGTGTTTATTAATTAACTAAGTCGATTAATAAAGTATGAGGATCATATTACATGTTAACTTATACATACCTAAGACTGAGAAGTCTTTAAAACTATTAGCCAATCCTGGAGATTTCCTAATTCTGTGTCAAGTTCAACATGGCATGAATAGGTCCCAGTCTAAATGATCAGCTATGAGAAAGCTGATTGATCTTATTTTACAAAATTCAAAAAGAAGCATGATGTAGAGGTATATAATTCATTTCTCTCCAACAGAATGTCTTTAAATTTAAAATAAACTTTTAAGCATGAATTGACTTAATTTATAAAGCCTGCCATGCTATTGATAGGTCTGGCCAACTGGAAAAAAAATTAAAAAAAACTCAGCCTCCAAATCTTCTAGCTAGTTGCTAGACTCCAAAAATATAGTCAAGTATTGAACCTTATCATAGATACAAGATTTAAACCAGGTCAATTACCAATTGCAGCCAGCCTTTCCTTCTTTTTCAATATCTTTTCCTCCTTGCTCAATTGTTTTTTAAATCCAAGTTCTTTTGTTGCCTTTTCTCTCTCTTTTCTCTGTGCAGCAAGACGCTCTTCAAAACTGCAAAAGTTTAAGTATTCAGGAAAAGAAAAACACACACACAAATAGAGTGAAGATTTGGAAAGTAAACAAGGTATGTTTAACCCAAGGATGAAAATTTTTGAAGATAAATCCTCTTTTGCAGACACTGACACAGAAAAGAGAGAAAGAGAGAGGAGAGGGGGGGGGCCCGCGGGCATGAATCAATTTCTTCCCCAGTATCCCCAGTCGTCAATATTGTCGATATTTGGACGTAATATCAGATATTGATGGATATCAGGTGTTAATCAGAGAAAAGGAGCCAAAATTTGATAAGATTTTGACCGTTATCAACCAAAATCGGAAGGAATAAGAATTAGGAATGAAAATCCAAACCTAATCAGTCTTTTAAAACTCTAATTAAGTCAAATTAAAGCCAAGTAAACCCTAGTTAAGCTACCCGTCTACTGAACAAACATAATAATTAAACAATTATGCAATTAATTGAAACCTCCATGTTTGATTAAAATTGTATTTCTTAAAATTTCATATATTCCAGGTTTTAAAGCAAATATCAATAGTTTTTGTTGACGGTCATCGATATCATAATATTAGCTGATATATCCGTAAAAGACTACTAATATTATCTTCATGGCCCATATTTCCATCATTGGTTTAACCTAACATCTCGTTTGTAAAACCAACAGACAACAGGCTGTGAGGCATATTGATGTAAGTAAATGTAAATAATACCTCCAACTGACAACTATTTAAGTTAAAGTATAATTCATGACTAATGCTAGTACAACAGCACACCAACCCAAAATCCACCCAAACCAAAAGCTGATATAGTTCTGTATGTTGCACTCTGCAAGTTTTCATGTTACTAGCAGTCATCCCTCTTTTTATATAATAGATTTGACTTGCTGTAGAGGCATTATTACCCCAAGTAAGCTCTTGCATTACTCAACACTAGCAATTAAAATTTTGTAAAAACAAAATGAAATTAAAAAAAAAAAAAAGAGAGAAACAACTGCAAATTAATTAACAAAAGAGAAAGTGAACCCATGGTAAATTCTAATCAGATTTTCTCTTTTCTTCTCTATGCAAAGCACCTGTTAAGAAAGAACTGTGCTGTTCGTCTGACAGCTGTCATATCACCAGTAGGCACAAGAACACCCATCTGAATCATTGCCTGAAGAACCTGCACCAGTAGAAATAGTTTCAACAAGTACGCATGGGAACCATGATATAATTACTGTAAGCCAAGTGTAAATTTGACTGCCCTGGGCATGATTGTAGGCTACCATGCTTTAAAAAGTTAAACAGAAAGGAAAAAAACATATAAAATTAAAAACCTTATCTGGATCCTTCTCATAAACTCCATAAAATGTTTCCAGCAAACCCTCTCTAATGTTTGGACTGATACTGCAAGGTAAATATGAAGAATAAATTATAAAATGATAATAAAAGCTAGAGAATTGTTATTGGTGGATTGTATATAGGAAGCACAGTCAAGAAAATACCTTCCCATCATTCCAAAATCATAAAAAATCAACCTTCCACCATTGAAATCATCCACGGCAATATTTCCAGGATGCTACATGAAGTAAAAAATAAAAAAAAAAGTTGCGGTTATTAGCAAGGGGACATTAAACACCAGAAATTAAGTAATCAAGAAACATGAAGACCAAGGTTTTTTTGTGTGCAACACAAATATTGAACCCTTTATATCTGAGTTTCAAAACCAAAAAAATTTGGAACTATCACCACTAGCCTGGCACCCACATAAAGACGACCACTATCTCAGTCAACAATGAAATCAATATCAATTTTTCCATCATGATGCAGGAGCATCTGCTAGAGTTTCCAAAATTTAGTAACTTTCCAATTTTCATTTCCTAGTTTTCTTGATTATTAGATCTTAACCAATAAGGATTTGCCTTTATGCTTTCCTAGTTAGCTAATTTTTATGGTTTCGTAGTTCGTTTAGGTTTATGCTTTCCTAGTCATCTTAGGTTTACGTTTTCCTATATAAGCTTAAGGCTTAGGTTGTAATAAGACAGTTTACGCATTATATTTTTCTGAGAATTCAAATTTTACAGTTTCTTTTGGGCTCCTAAACCCTAGAACTCATCTATCTACATTCCATCTTTGATTCTATAGCTTAAATCTCTCTTTTCCCTACTGTTTGTTGCTGGAAGTTCTGCCTATTCTAGATTTTTGCCCTAATCACATCACCATACAAGTAATGATACCATAACATCACCACAACTTCAGTAATTGTGAGAAAACCAGGTACATCTTCAACTGCCACCACAGCTGCTGATTACAACCATCATCAGAACCCCACTTTCTTACTATTATACACATCAATGCTATGACCCAATACTGATTTTCTGCTCCACCATTTCTACTTAAAGTACTTTTTGACACTGCCATTATGCGAATAGCATTTATTCTTGTGAATGCTTTCGTTGTTCTCCCCAAAATTGCATGGCACATGGTTTCTAAGTGCCTTCTACTTAGTATGAGCTGAGCTGATGTTTGTGCGACTACAATGCACTGGAGATTTTTTATTTTTTTAAACCTTATCCAGAAGGTGAACCTTCAAAAATTGGTCTCACATGTCTTTCCAACTAAAGCTGTTATGTACATACACGAAGTATCTATGCTCATATTCTAGTACAGTAACTTCAATTTCCATAGTCAATCCTTTCGTTGTTTATGCCTAAAAGTGTGTGGAACTTACTTCCTCAGTGCCATCTACTTAGCACAAGCTGAAGTTTGCGCAAAATAAAATGCATGGGATGACTTTTTTCTTTCAAACCTATCCAGAAGATGAACCTTCAAAACATGGCATTTTCCAACTAAGGTTGCTATGTGTAGGCAAGTTACCTATTCTCATATTCTGGCACATTAAGCTTCAACTTCCATATGCAATTCCACTTCCATAAGATTCTCTTATGGACATCCTAAACATGCTTTAGCACCAAAAACTGAATTAAACAACAAGAACTCACAGGATCAGCATGGAAAAACCCATGAGACAGAATTTGTTCCAAGTACGATTCAACAGCATATCTGCCCAACCTGAGGAAGATGAAATTGATATCAGAAGCATGGACTGATGAGAAGATGTCACATCTCAACTTGATTTCACCTAGGATAAAAACAGAAAATTATACTGACCTTTGCCGATCAACACCCAATTGATCTAAAGCTTGTATCTTGTTTATTTTAATCCCTGGGACGTACTCCATTGTCAGAACCTAATAGTAATAGATACAGGAAGTTGAGTTTTAGAGAGACAATAATAAAAACAAATACAATAATGTTCGTCAGCTAAAATTAGTGCTAAAGCTTAAACCTGTGGTGTTGTGTATTCCCATACTATTGTTGGGACTTTAACATAATCCATGTTTTTGAAGTTACTTGCAAATAGTTCAGCATTAGCAGCTTCCTTGGTGTAATCAATCTCCTGGAGAAGTCACAATTATTAGCTATCATTTACTAAATATTAATAGGAGAATTGCATTTACTAAATAATAATAGGAGAATTGTATCATAAATAATAATAGAAGAATTGTATTAAAGAAAAGCTACCATTTACTAAATAACAATAACCACAATGGTGACGCCCCAGCTCATCTATCTTCCCAGAATCTGACTCTCTCTACCCATTCCCCAGAACAAGAGTGTGGAGAAAAATTATCAATTCCCAGTGCAATGTATTTCCGAGAACTTCTACCAGAACCTCTTACCACCACATTATAATCCCACCAGTTAACATCAAAACCATATCTACTCCTAGCATCAAAGCCATATCTACTCCAGATGACTGCATACCCCAATGATTCCCTCTCCAAAGAAAATCTCCACAACCACTTCCCTTGCATGCTACATGTCTCTTGATCAAATTTCCCACCCAAAATCCTCCTTTTTTTTCTTTTTTTTTTTTATAATCCTGAAAGAAATTCCCAATTCACCAAGTCCCCCTATTCCTCTTCTCCTGGGCTCTCCCATTAAAAATTTAAAAAAAAAAAATCCATCATTCCCTCACAAGTTTCTCAATTATATTAGCCATCTTGACCAAAAACTACTAATTTGGTATACTTTTGTACTTCTTGATTTATCATTAAATCCACAAGTGTTTGAGCTTTTCATAGTCCTAGTTGTTAAAGGAGCTCACAAGTATATATCAACTAGCAGCCTTCTTGAATCTTGATTTTGTAAACTTTCATATTATCCCTTACAATATTTAGCCACATTGAAGTGAAGTTGGTATAATATATAACCCCCATCTACAGAATGCACATAAAATAGTTTTATCTCCTTACTCTTTATTCCTTCATTTTTCAGTGGCTTTGAGATTGTGGTCTAATTTGTTTTAGGTTGCCAAAGTTGAGTTGGGTGCTGCCTTCATCCTGTAACTCTTTAGTTTTTCAGAGTTTTTGTTTCGGTGGCAGTGAGAAGGCAAAGGTTTTGTAGAGATGCAGTGTGCTACTGATTTATTGGGTTTTGAAAAGGGAAAACATAGTTTTAAAAGGCAACATTAGGGAGTCCGACAAGGCTAGATTTCTGACCTCACTTTGGGCTTTGGTTTAATTTGCATTAATTGAGGGCCTTTCTTTCCCCTTTTAATGGACTAAGGAAGCTGCAGTGTCTTAGTTTGATTGCAGTTTGGGTGGACCTCTTCTCTTTAAGGTTTGGTTGGGTGTATTTTGTCAGTTATCATGCTGTATGTATTATGTTTATTGTAGGTAGAAGGTTGCATATTTTTTGGACTGCCGTTCAACATTGATTGGTTCCTTTTCAATGATATAAGCATTAAGTTTCCCATAAAAAATATATATAGGACAATTCTCTAATGAGGATACCCTCATTTTTTTTAAAAAAAAGTAAGGACACCATTGTGGAACCTCCTCTACAATGTATTTTACCAAGTTTCCCATAATATATCCTTGTTGGTATTTTTTACCATACCCAAAACTGACAACAAATTAGACCATGTTATGACTTATGAGACCCCATAGCATTAACCTACTTTGTCAGGTAATTCTTATAAACTTGATTAATGCTCTGAAACAACCTACGAGGTAATAAGGTTTTGAACCAACAGGATTTTACTTGTTTTGTTGGCATCCTACTAGTCCCACAGTAATCCTCTCCCTAAAATAATGACAGGAGAAAGATATGAGGAGTCAGCTAATATCCAGTAGGGCATCATTTTTCGAGAAGCCTAGACATTATTTTTGGGCAGGCAGTAAGACATTGTAATTAACTTAAAAGCCTCACCTAACTATTAGGACCTGCAATGTAAATCCGTTGTCATTTCACTTTAAGGGATCACATGCCAGGTAAAATAAATATGCCATTATGTCCTCACTCATGATACAATCGACATAAAATTGCCTTTCCCTGTCTTTGTTGGACTTTGAACCATCTATTTCGACCTCTTTTCCTAGATATGTATTATCTAAGTGTCCCTCACATGATTTAGTTCTTAATTATTCTTCCATGCCTATCTGCATCCTTACTCATCTATGCCAACATTGTTAGACATATTATTTCAAAATGCATGGTCTGACTTATTATTTTTCAAGTGAACAAGTGATAGGAAATTTATCAAAAACCTAAAACAAATAGAGGCCAGGGAAAACAGGAGTCACAGTGGACAATATGACCTTCAGCTACACTTACAAATATCACGAGATTCATGTGCTTTTTGGCTCACTATTCAGTGCCAAAAGGTTAAAGCAATCAAAGCAGATATCAATACCTGATATAAGACATTTGCACACTCATCATATATAGCAACCCAATCTCTCTTCGCACCATCTGACTTTGGGTCAATTTTCTGAAGATATTCTGCAATTACCTGGAAATAATGACCAATATGTTGATCCTCATCAGAATTTCGATAGCTTTCAACAGGTCAAGACAAACCTTGCAAATGTATTTCATGTACAAAAAAGTGAAACATGTGTGCGCAAGCACACACACACAAGACAAAACCAAACTGAATAAAGAAAATTTTATAAGATCTAATGACACAGTTAGCATAGGAAATTAATTTGTCTCAAAGATAAACATCAAAGGACAATTCGTAAGTTTGGCAGGCCAATGGAAGCTAAAAAAAACATAAAAATAAAGTCAACCACGATCAGATAAATATATGATAACCTAAATTACTCCAAGCATTGCCCATGACCATAGCTCAAGTGGCATAGGAAGGGTGGGGTGAGAGTAGATCCTATGTTCAAATCACCTAGTGAGAAAACAAACAAACAAAAAATCCAGGCATTTATAATCTAGAATTGTAAGACAATGTGAGAAACTGACCCTCAGGTTTTTAAGATCAATATTGAAAAGATCCTTGAGTCCAGGCCTCTGTACTTTAACAACAACTTCCTGTCCCTTCAATCTTGCACGGTGGACCTGACCTGCATAAAAGGATAATATTCATATTCTGATATTTCATCTCTTATCAAATTCAACTATAACCCCCACACACACACGAAAACAATTAAGCTAGATTCATTTGCTGATTGCACAAATTTTCTCTATCAGAGACTGTAGAATGAAATCAAGAGTACCCAAACTAGCAGCGGCTATTGGTTCATAGTCAAACCGATCAAATATATCATTCACAGGAGCTCCAAGCTCTTCTTCAACAATAGATACAGCTGTATCTGATGGGAAAGGAGGAACTTGATCCTGAAATTAAAATGTGATTCAGTTATGCCTTAAGAATCACCATTTTTTAGAAACAATCAAGTGTGTATAAAAAAGGACAAGACAAAAACAAAATTGCCTCTGCTTGCACATAGCTGATTGGATGAAATAGTATAATATGCAAAAGGGAAAAGAAAAGAAAATAAAATAAAACACCAAACTTGGTTTTCATGATTTTTTTTTTTTTAAAGGACAAAAAAATATCTATGATGTTGTTATGTAATTGGCATGCTCAGAGTCAAACGTGTCTTAACCTATCAGCAGCATACTGTACAAACACGTCCAATGATACAACAACATTAAATCCACCAACCTGAGGAATTCAATTTTTGGTTATTATGTACTGGAAATTAAAATGTGATTTCTTCTTCTAAGGTCTTAAAAGTTCTAACTTTCTTTTCAGTTGTTGACAAGATAACTTATTAAAACACCTATAGAGCACAACCTAGGCACTCAAACAGCATAGAAGGCTCTATGTTTCCCACCTAATAATCCCAGACTCTTGCATAAACAAATTTCAACATAATAAAAATATAAGAACATTGTTAAGTGCAAGGCTTCATGGTCCAACATATCATTGTTGACAAGTTAAGCATTAAAGTTACAGAATTACAGTTTAGTAGTAGGATATATGCACAGAACCATACAGTAGCAATATGAAATCCAAATGACATTGAATCAAAGCATTTCCAACCTGAAGTTCTGACAACTGATCAACATATTCTTGAGCAAGAATGTCCACCCTTGTGGAGAACTGCTGGCCAATTTTGATGAATGTTGGACCTAATCTCAAAATATTCTCCTTTAGCCACTTGGCTAGGGCCTTACGCCTTAATGCTTTCTTTTCCTCTGTCATTCCCCCTGAACATTTATATCCCTTAAATTAGAGAAAGTACCAAAAACTACATACTCCAGCTACCTTAAAAATGCAGAAGTGCCCACCTAAGGGACTTAAAATAAGAGACGGGAGAGAGATAATATACATCCAGCCCTTGGATTTAACACAAGGGTTGAAATTAATTAACCTTGCAGTGAAGCCCTTAGATACATTGTCCCTCAAATTAAGTCCTTTAAATGAGCATCTCCATTAAAAATGGATGTCTAGCTAAAGAATTCTAGAATTCAAGTAAGATTCAACACATGCCAATATTTATAGAAGTTTGAGGTTTATAGAAGTTTCATTCAAAATTTCCATGTTTTCAAGAAGAATTCCATTTTTTTCACAATTATTTCCACAGAGATCGATGAAGACCACCATCTGGAATCATCACCACAAAATAGCTTACAAGAACAATCCGTGCCAGAAATCTAAAGTAGCATTTTCCGCCTCCCCTTTGCACATTATACACCAATGGGGAGATAGACTAACATTAGGCCTCCTCTTTTGATGCAATATCTACAGGTTGGTTAGAAAATAAATATCCTCTACGGAACCCCAAGACTAAGCCCATTGGACCAAATCTAACAGCAAGCCTTTTTGGTCTAAAATAAAAGGCCCATGGTAGTCTAATAGTTCATGAATAAATAAATCAGGAGTCAATCTAAGAGTTACTGTCAAGGTTTTCTAAGAGTATTTATTTGGGTCAAGTGTTATTAAGAGTATTTATTTGATCTCAGAAAAATACAATGTTTTAAGTTTTCTAATAAATCTAGGAGCTCTATTTGAGCTCTATAAATACGGTTATCTCTTGTAAGGCAAATCATGTTTGAATCATTTGATTGAATGAAAATCTAGCGTTGTTGAAGGCTTTGTGCCGTGGTGTCCTCTAACGTTTCCTCTCTCTTCTTTCTACATTCTTCTCCATCTCTTTGCTTACAATAGCCATAAACACTCTTTGTTCTCTAAAAATATTCTATTTCTTAAAATTCTTATCACCTTAATCCCATCATGACCCCTAGGCAACACTAATCTTGTGTTGTCCTGCATCATCCTTTGAATAATGTCACAAGTATTTACTCTACTATGAGAAATAATCCAAACTATTATTTGTGCTATGCATAGAACTTTGTTCTTCCAAATAACGTTATAGGGGTTGAAAATGGGAAGAGAAGACTCATCAATCAACCAACTAAAATAAGACTTACATAAAATAAGCCTCAAAACACTCAATTTTCCAAATCCAACCTAATAGCTTTTTACAAAGCATTTTTAATCAAAGAGAGTAGCAAAGATGGCTCCCAACCTCCAAGTCATTCGAATGTCTAAGGAAATCAAATTCCAGCTTAATGTAAAACAGAAAACAGAGACATATTGGCTATTGATACATTATGAGAGTTGGATAGTCTATAAAGACATGGAAAAGATGCATATAAAATAGACTATCCTATCTTCTGATCTTCCCCAAAACCTAATTTGTTCTCCCTTTCCCACCACTACACAGACATAAGAAGAAGCATCCCCTAATGTTTTTCCAAGAACATCAACTCGAGCCTCTAACCACAACATTAGAATCTCACCCATTGTCATGTACCATATACTTTTTTTTATGACAGAATTCCAGAGGGAATCCCTTATCCAACGATAATTTCCACAATCACTTCCCAGGGAGAGCCACATTTGATGATCATTTGTGAGGACTCAGACTAAAACAGCAACAAATAGAACAACACCAACAATAGTGTTGAATTATGAGAGTGAATTGACTTTCAAGTTATAGCAAAATCTTGCTATAATGTAACACAGATCTTGCCACCTCAACTGTGTTTTTTGAAACAAGATTTTGAGAGCATGACACGTCCTTCCAACACTTGGCACTTCCTCTAAAATAAAGTTTCAATAACACAGCTGTGATTGATAGATATAGATAAACAACGAAAGGAGCAATTCCTTATATAAGATAACACTACATACTACATGAATCTTTCTTTTTGGTAGTGCTTTCAGCTCATTTCCTTTGGATTTGCATCGTCTAATCAAATACCATTGAAGCAGGTCTCTTAAAATCAAACTAGTCTATACGGACCTAGATGGTGCAAATGGATTCATATTAACAAACCCGAATAAACTCAGATTAATGTTTTGCTAAGTTGAAATCTATCAGGAATAGATCTGAACTCACTACTGTATAAGTAGCATACTACCAAAAAAAGTGAATGGACTGATCACACCGTCCAAATAGATAATCAAAGGCAGCAATGAAAACCCCAGCACTAGCTCACCCGGTTTCAGGTAACAGAAAAGTTGGTTTAGTTACAATTCTCAATGGTCAGATAAATCCTGTTATTTTTACCCATGTCAAGTTGCCAACTCAGCTTGTTCCCTACAAAACCCATTTTAGATAGATAAAGGGTTCACGTTGTGCTCATGTTTGTAAAATTGTGCTAATTATCCCCCAAAACCTGCCAACAAAGTAAGAACGTCTGAAGCAGAATATCTTGTTCCTCTTCAATATCCGATAATAGATTGTGGAATTAGAAAGCACTTACACATCGTGTGGGAATAAGCCTGTACAATTGTTATTACATGGGCTTTGCAAGGACTTCCCTGCTTGAAATATTTTCTTACGTTTGGTTTTATTTCTCACATGAAAAGCAAAAATGATGAGGAACTATGTATTTTCTTTTTAAAATTTCACTTTACTGGAGTGACTAACCTCGATACATGAACTTTTTACTGTTCAACCAAGCCTTGATGATGAATGTTAGAACAAATCCCCATATTTCCAAGGTCCTCTGGATTGTCGAGTAAGTTTTGAACCTACTCCAGCGGCCACCAGGTGCAACAGAAACCTGAAAAAACCATATGGTACCATAATATTGAGGTACACATTGTACATAATACACAACATACAAATAAAGTAACCTACAAAATTAGAAATTTAAGCCATTTAGATAGAACACAGCCAACTCAAAATCGTTGCACATATCTATATAGAGTAAATTCTTCCTCCGCACACGCAATATTATTAGCAATAAAATACTAGAAACACCTATTTATCATCAAGCATGAATTGGACATCCTAAACAGATCAGCGGTCCCTCTTTTTCAGAGAATAAAAAAAAAAACAATAATCCCCTTGCTCAAAAGATTTTCCTTAACCATTTTTTTCTCAGTTTCTATCTTCTCTTGTTAAACATGGACCACCCATCCTCATCCCATATATTGAGCCAGCTTCAGAGTCACTTAAACTACCAATAATGTTATGAATAATATGTAAATGACTGTTGGTTTAATATAATATATATTCATCGAATTTTATATTAAACAACTAAGGGTTGGAATCAGCACAAAACAACTGATATAGAAAATGGTAATCTTGGTAACCCTGATGAAATCAAAAAGAATAATAATGGAAAAGAATTATGAGCTCCAAAATAATGATATGATATATCTAATGTCACTATGCCATTAGCGACACACCACCATGGACTGCTCAATTTTTTTTCTCTAATGGTCAGCACATCCTACAGCTGCATCTCTTAATACCAACACCTAATGGCCTCATTGTACACAATTTACTCATCTGTGATTTCATCAGCTAACCTTAGTCCTTGTTGTGGTAGATATGAGAATATACCAACTTGACTACTACACATTAGTAACCAACTAGTTTTAAAAACATGATCCATTAGACTGCTAATAATACTTTCTGTATATCTTTCTTCACTATAACAAAACGTCTCAATTTCCTTGTGTAATAGCCTCTTCAAACTTCTCACTATATCTTAAATAGGCTTAATTCCACTTTTGGTCCTTGTAGTTTCAATTTTTCTGATTTTGGTAAACCAGTTCAATTCAAGGACAGGTTAACATTGAAACTGCATCTTGATAATCAAAGAGTCGGGAACTATAAATTAGAATTCTAGACCACAATTCCAAACCAATTGTTTTTCAACTAACATTCACAAACATATATCAAAATCTAGCACGTACGTTCAAAATCAAAGTTTTCTCACAAACTCCACAGAAATGCTGACTCGAATTCAATACCAACGAAATGCAACCACACACAACTTGCTTAAAGGCAGTCCAAAGAAGCTCCAATAAATAAACATCACAGAATCATACCTCAACTTTTCCTTGGCCACTTTGCTTAAACCATGCATCTTCCTTACCAATTTCCTCAATCTTCTTCATCCTGCCTTCCTCCTTCGACTCCGAAACTTCAATCTCTGCAACCACTTCCGCTGCCACGCCATTCCCATTCAAATACTTCACCAAGCTCCCATTCTCACTCTCTATCCCACTGACACTGCCATTTGAGTACTTCTTGGCCGAACCATTGCTCCCGTAACCGCTACCGCTAGTACCAGGAGTAGCTCCATTACCACTCAACTCCACACCATTCACTTTCTTGATCAATTTGGCTTCCCTATCTTCAACTACGAGGCCTTCCTCTTTCACCGCTCTGATTCGGGATCGAAGACCGTACCTAGAGTACCCAGAGAGGGAGAATTTAGAGAGCGAAAGTCTAGAAACAGAAAGGCGGCGTCTGGGAGTGGTCGGTGGTGAGAGAAAGGTGAGTTCCGGAATAGGTAGAGAGCAGGCAGCCATTATCGGAAAGAATCGTGAAATTTGTTCAAACCCTAAACCCCAATATTCATGGCCGGAGAGAGAGAGAGTGAGAGAGAGAGGTTGAAGAAAATGAAGAAGAAGACACAAAGTCTGTGTTGAGTTGAGTGTGATGAAGATGAAAATGAGAACAATAGAGTTTTTTGTGGAGGAAACGGAAATAAAGAAAATGGAGGGAAAGGGGTGGAGGTAAGGAGGACACGTGGCAAGTGGGAGGATGAGCGTTTTGGAGGACCGGGGATTCTCATTGGTTGCGATGCGACACTCTCGCGGGCTGTTTTACGCCACAAACACGCTTCGATCGTTTGTTAGAGATTCTTTGGACGCTTACGTGGCTGCCCCGTCAGCTTTTCACTCCCTAAATTTTTTGTTAAATTCTTTTGACTTATAGCCTTATAGGACTTGAATTGGCATTGGTTAACGTTAATGGCTACATTGTATTTGACTTTGCTTGTTTATTCTTTGCGAAGTAAATAATTACAAATATATACTTTGTCAATAAACAAAACATTCAAAATTGTATTTATTCTTGAGTGATTTATAGGCCAGTCCAATTTTTTCTCCTCTCTTAGACTAATACCTTAATACTTTTTTATTTTTGACTAAGGTCCAAAAATATTATTTAGATATTTTTAATTTAAAAAATATGTAATATTATTGGTTAACGTTAATGGCTACATTGTATTTGACTTTGAATCGACTTGTTTATTCTGTGCGAAGTAAATAATTACAAATATATACTTTGTCAATAAACAAAACATTCAAAATTGTATTTATTCTTTCTTCCCATTTAAACAAAATTTTTGGAGTTATAGAAGTGAAGGTTACTTTCTGATTATTCATACATTCTAAAAATGTTGAGAAAAATTTACCTATAACAATGATATGGACTGACTTGGGATCCCATGTGTAAAAACATAAATGTCATTATATTATTAGATTGGGATATCAAATTAGCCACATCAATAATGTTACACTTATTATATTTTCATACTATAATTTTATACTATTTTACTTGGCAATATATATAACATTTACATTGAACACTAAAAAACTGAAAATAAAAATTCTAAAAATAAAGAAAAACTATGTCCAGTACAATGATGACACGTAAGATGACATAAACAATGTGATATAAAAATTTGGTAAGAATAATATTATTGCAGCCCTATCCTACAAGAAAGTTTATCACATACATGTATCATAAAATATTTATTGAATGTAAATTGGATTTATAAATTTTTAAAGGTCAAAAATTTTCAATCTAATAAACTAGAATGAAATTCCAACTCAACACCTCTTCTTAAGAAGAAGATCGCATAAAAAATTAAGATGGAGAGTATGAAAAAAGGAGGCATAAGTGATAGTAGAATATTAGAAACATTATTTGACGGCTTTCTCTAACAATTCAATAATAGTAATACCACCCAATTTAAGTTTAACTGAGAAAGTTGTTCACAAGACCAATACTGAATAGTTATTAAAATTATGTTTTATTATTTTTATTTTTGTTGGTACTATGTTTTCTATTTT
>QANT01001740.1:0-16862 GCA_003254885.1 Purshia tridentata | reverse complement strand
TGATTTTAATATTTTAATTAACAAAAGGCAATGTTAGATTTTTGAATGTTTAACCTTCCTCTTTATTCTCCCATTATATATACTAGTTTCTTGTCACGAGTGTTGCGTGTGTTAATTGACTTTTCTAAATATTGAATTAAAAATTTTAATAATTTATTTGTCTTAAAATAATAGTTGTGTGGAAGTGAGTTGCTAAAAATAAAGGTGTAATACTTTTTTTTTGTTTTTTTTTAATTTTAATTATTCTATTTTACATTTTTGTCTTTTATTAATAAATAATATTNAATATTATAAATACCTATTTTTTAAGTGGGGTATTTTTGAAATTTATAAATTTAACCATTTTACTCTTCTTCTGGCTTTATATATATAGATAAATACATGTAATTTGCAAAATACCACTAAAGGACCAAAATTGTTAATAAAAGAAAACCCAAGGATCAAAATTAGAATTTTGAAACCACAAAAACCAAATTTGTTTTTCGTGTAAAACACAATGACCAAAAATGTAATTAACCCTATTTTTAACTCCAAAACCAAGTGCCTTCACTGTACTGCTTCTAGTATAGGAATAAGTGCTAGAAATAAAATAAGTTCATTGAGTGATTAGTCTATCTCTGGGGAAAACTAGAAGGCTTGACAGCTAGCTGTAGGCTGCAGCTAAAATAGCGGATAGCATCTTGATCTTTAATGCTGGAAGTTAAGTCTTCTATTAATATATAATTTGAAAATGCTGAACAAATTCGCAATGCTTTTCAGCATTGAAAAAGAAAGCAGACCCACAATTTTCAAGTGGGAATTGGACATGCATATATGGTCAAACACATTAAGCTTATCCCTCTAACATATGAGACATGCGTATAAATTAATTTAGTCTCTCAATATGAGGTCGTCTCTAAAGATTCAGTCCTTCTGCCAATGGTTATCTATGTATTTTTTTTTTTGGAAGAAGCATTAGTGAACAACTAAAGAATTCATTATTTCTAAAAAGGGTTGTAACTTAAGATATTTAATCCTTTTTTCAAGAGTAATAAAACTTTAACCTTTCGAATAGTGGTTGGGTTTTATTGGACAAGTACTCGAACCCGGATTCGAGCTCTGCTCCAAAATTGGATTTCTAAAACTTTATACAAGTGGGCTAAAAGTCTAATGGACTTCAATTTGAGCTAGAAAGTTAGAAGTCTTCTCTGGGCTTGTAACTCTTAGTAAAAAGCCCAAAACGGTGGAACTGACCGGCGTTTTAGTACAAAGTTCTTTTCTTAACGTGAAAATTGAAAGAGAATCGAAAATTCACAGTTCACCAGAGCCGGAAATACCGAGTGCACACAGGAACTGATCTTCTTCTTCTTCCTCCTCCGACAAAGTGTTTACGGTTTTTCAGAAACTCCGAATTCAGTGACTTTTAAAACACCGCCGTTTCAAAACCATCCACCAATGGGTACCGAACTGGTGGTCACAACGGACCGAGTCCAGAAGTTCTTCGACGACCTAGAAACGCAGAAAGCCATTCTGTCCACATCTACGAAGCTATTCACAACCCTATCCAATCACTTCAATTCCCTCCAAGACTCCCTCTCCCAAAAATCCCAATCCCTAGAAGCCAAAATCCAATCCCTAGAATCCCGTTCCCGCCAAACCTTGGAGTCCCTTGACCTCCGCGAGAGCTCCATCCCCGAGCGCGAGTCCGCCGCCGCCGCCCGCATCGACGAGCAGATAGAAGCGGCCTTGGCCGAGTTCGAGCGGAACGTTTCCGCGAATTCGGAGTTGGCCGAAACCCTGAAATCGTTTTCCCGGAAAATGGATTCGCAGGGGTTGTTGAAATTCATCGTCTCGAAGCGGAAGGAGTCGGTTTCGCTTAGAGCGGAGATTGTACAGGCCATTGCCGAGGCGGTGGACCCGCCGAGACTGGTGTTGGATGCATTGGAAGGGTTTTTGGATTCAAAGGCGAAGAAAGCTGGAGTTACCGATAAGCGGTGGGGGTGTGGGCTGCTACTGCAGGCACTTTTTCCGGAGGTTAGGTCCAATTCCGGCCCAAAAGGGCCGGAATTTGCGAGGAGCGTGGTGGAGAGAGCAGCGAGGATTGTGGACACGTGGAAGGCACAGATGGACGGGGACTCGAACGGTGGCGGGACATTGGGAGCGGCGGAGGCTGTGATGTTTGTGCAAATGGTGGTTGGGTTTCGTTTGAGAGATAAGTTCAGTGAAGAGTTCTTTAGGAAGTTGGTAATGGAACATGCGGCGAGGAGGGATATGGCAAAGCTCGCGGGGGCTTTAGAATTCGGAGAGAAAATGGGAGGTATGCGTTTGTTTAATCAAACCCAATTTGTCATTGCTTCGGTTGAAGATAGAAAGACATTATTTGTGATAATGTGTTGCTATAGTACCTTCAATTGCTTCATGAGTATATACATACTGACATACATCATACATGCATGCATATATATGCTATCGTATGTAGAAATAGAAGTCTGGTTATATATATTGCAAACTGTTAGTAAGCAAGAAACTTATACTACCATTTGTTGAAAAACTTGTGCTTTGAATTTGGTCTTTATACTTGCATATTGTCTTCTTCTAACATAACCTGTCTTAGTCAATCAAAACTCGAACCACAACCTAGATTGTTCGCACAATATAACCTGTCTTAGTCAATCAAAACTCGAACCTCAACCTAGATTGTTCTCACAAGTTTGATTTTTTATGGGTCCCAAAAGTGGTTCAAGCTTAGCCCACACTCAGATTGGGGCTTTAATATCTTACCAAGCATAGATAAGATTAAGTTAAGCTCAATGTAAACAATTAAGTTAAGCCAGTTAAAATGTTATCAGTCTTTCTGTTTTTTGTTACCAAATGATGTCTTAGGTGTAGCACCTTGCTAATTTGAATATCTATTGCTAACTTTATGCATAATTGATTGTTGATGATCTGGGGCAACTGCTCTGAGTATCACTTGAACTACCTCTTATAGAGGTTTACCTCATAGCCTTTTATTCTTTTTTGAAGAAATTAGATGGAGCATGGCTGTTTTCAGATATTTCTGCTAATAGGAACATATGTAGTAATAAATTGTTAGACACCATCCGAATTCCTTCATTGGTTTACTGGCTGTTAAGTTTTTTACTGTGGAAAAGGCTTAGAAGTGGAGAAAAGTCTCGAAGAAACTATTAAAAAAACCTTTATCCATTTGGTCGTAGCTTTTTTTCTTCATGATTGTGGGATTATGGTGGGAAAGAATAGATTGGATAATTAGGTTGGGGAGGTTCAGTTTCAATCAGTAATTTATAACCTTATAGGATATTTTTGTACTTTTGCTTAAATAAATTAGAAATGTGGACCTTAATTTTGTCCCTCCCTCTTCTCATACACAGAATAAGAATGTGTTTCCCTGTGAGGCATGAAATGTTTATGCCAATGTACATCTTTTTCACCCGCCAAAATTTTGAAATAAATTTGAGTATGGCTTGAATAGGGGTCTGTTCCACTTGTTTGTTTATTTTGATACGACCTGTTTTTTGGTCTTATTTTGTCCAAAATTATTATTCTTTTGCCCTGATTTTCACTTTGTTAGTATCACCTCAGTTGTGTGTGCATTTGATTGTAATAATTTCTAATTTGTACAGATGTTATTGAGGAGTTAGTGAAGAATGGCAAGGAGATAGAGGCTGTATATTTTGCTTCTGAGTCTGGTTTGACTGAGAGATTTTCTCCCGTTTCTCTGCTCAAGTCCTATCTCAGGAACTCCAAAAAGAACGCTACAACCATATTGAAGAATGGCAATAATAGTTTGGCTTCGATGGTATGTGTAAACTCCGCTTTATATCTTTAGTTTCCAAAGGGAGTTTCGTTTTTAATCTGTGATCAGATGAATTTCTGCCCTCTTTGTGAGATCACTTAATTGAAGTCCATCTTACAGGAGGAGTCAAGCACTTTGGAGTTGAATTCCATCAAATCAATCATCAAATGTGTAGAGGACCACAAGCTTGAATCAGAGTTTTCTCTCGATACCTTAAGGAAGCGGGCCGCCCATCTGGAGAAAGCCAAGGCAGAAAGGAAGAAGAATTCAGCAGCTTCCAATAAGTCTCATAATAATAAGCGAGCCTACAGTGGTGGTGGTGGTGGCCGAGGTGGGGGTGTACCATCTTCCTTTCGGCCGGCCAAAGCAGCCAAATATTCTAACGCTTACCCCTCCTTTAACCGGAGGAACCCAAATCCTACTACCCAACATAGCCCGGCAACAAGGTATTCTGGCCCGTACAACTACGCAAGCCAGAGTGTGTACGAGGGTGCAACAACAGCCCCATATGGATCCACATACGGAGTTCCCCATGCTCAAAGCCCAGCTGCTGCTATTCCACCACAACACTACTCGCTCTCTGGGGACAGCATGGGTGCTGGTGGTGGGTACCGAGGCAGTGGTACTTATGGTGGCCAGTCGAGCTATGGACCATATGATTACACAAATGCAGCTCCACCAGCATACCAACCGCCATCGTATCCACAATAGTATAGAAGCGGACGTACCTAGATGGTTCTGTGTAACCTTCAGATGGGTCCCTATGTTATTTTTCATTTATTTTTCTCGTCTCCTTCTGCCTCCTGCCTTTTTGGATTGGATACCTTTGATCCAGCAGAAGCGGGATCAGGTCATCTAATATCTGTAGCCTTTCATGGTTTAAGCCATAGTCTAGACTTGTGTTATTACTATTCTTTTCATTTTGTTTTTCAACTATCCAAACCAAAACAACATAGCACAATTTCCAGAAAGGTTGTCGGATGTGAAGAGAACAATTGGCAGGACTAAAAAATTTACCGATCACGGATGTATGAGAATTTTACTCTTGTTAAGATATCCTCACCTCATCTGAGAGAAAGCTCCATAGAGCGAAAGATATAAATAAATAATTTGATGTTCGTGCTAGTTTTTTTTGGTCAAGAAAAGCCAATAATTTGACGAACTCACGGCTGAACATGCACTTGTTGTTTTACTTTTTGAAGCCAGTTTTCATATTCCGATCGGTGACACAAAGTTCTCGTGTAATTTCTGTTCAACTCCCTATTTATAAATGGTCAATAATAATACGTACACGCAATTTATGCCCCCACAATCTTTATGTGTCCATGCCCTGGCCCTTTTTTGAAACTTGTAACTACCATATTCCATGACCATATGCTGATGCTCCATGAAAATCCCACCATGGAATTCTCATTAATGTTTGTCATTTTCTCTTGATTGACCTTTGTTCAACTTGACTAGCTATATGATGATGCCTATTTCGTGTCTTTGGGTTCATCATAGTAGACTTATAATTGTCTAATTAAATAAACCACTGCTCATTGTCCTCATTAAGAAGACACAATAACCAGAAGCCATGGTGCTCCATATGCTCCCGTAGACTTATTAATTTCTTTAGTTAAATTTCATGTTTTCTCAAGCCAAAACAAACAAAATTCAGCAAAACCGAATATGCAAACATAGTCGAATATGGAGAAAAGAAAAAGAAACAAAAAAACAAAACCGAATATGCTACAAAATTCACACCAGTATTGACAAATGAATAGCAGACAAGAATTTTATTTTTCATTAAAAGCAAATAGCGTGTTACGGTGTATTATAACTTACGTGAGCCCGTACCAACATGTCAGCACCTAGTATTTTTTCACTTTTTCCTAAGTAGATATATAGTTAGAATTCAATGCGAGTATGTAATTATCACTAACTTTAATTTGTGTACCGCCAATAATATGTGTGAAGGTTCATGAGAGTCCACGTACCGTATGATGGACCGTCAATCTGGAGGTTGCTCATTCCTGGATGCCGACCTTTTGAGATCTCAAAGTTGACCCCACACACACAAGCACCTTTTGGCTTTTGCCTCCATCCGCTATATATAGGTTTACTATAAAAGGGCCTCCATGCTCCATATGCATACTAAACCAAACAACAAACACAAGCATCTTTAATTTTCACACAAGTTAAGGGAGAACAAAATATCTAGAAAGAGAGATATGGGGAGTGATTGCAACGGCGCCAGCTCAGCCGGCGACAGCGGCGGCTCTGAGTCTTTCGTGAAGATACCGACACTAAAGTTCACGAAGCTCTTCATCAATGGAGAATTCGTTGACTCCATTTCAGGTACCGTTTCTCATAATTTTTCTACAAACACTTGGTGTTCACGTTCACTTGTGTACGTTGTATATACTTTTCTTCTCAAAACACAACATTGTTTAAAGCTTTTAGATTTTTGACAAAAGATATGCGTATATATATGATAGTCTCTTGTGCTTGAATATTATGTCGATGTTTTCTAGATTATCATCATCAATCACTTACCAAATTTGTTGACTTAATTAAGTACGTAGTACCTAATTACTGGTGATCTATAAATATACTGAATACTAGCTAGCTAGCTAACACGTTGATTGTTGTGATGAATTGTGGACCCCAAATTTGAATCAAAATATCTTTTTGAAAAAAAGGAAAAACATTTGAGACCATAGATCCAAGAACAGGAGAGGTGATAGCCAGAGTTGCAGAAGGAGATAAGGAAGACGTCGATTTGGCAGTAAAGGCCGCACGCGCTGCTTTTGACCATGGCCCTTGGCCTCGCTTACCTGGCGCTGTATGTACTCTATTTCTTTATCAGTCTCAAAGATACCAAATTTGTGTTTCAAATTATGTTTTATTATCAAATGGTGCAGTACTGTTTCATTAAAAACACTAACACATCATCTAATTAATCCAAATTTAATATACAAATTTGTTATATATCAATTATATATAAATAACATTCTTTGGAGAATTATTGAGGCGGTTCATCTTCTTCTTGTTATTCATTAATTGCTTGGGCCAGAAGAACTCTGAGGAGCTTGTCCGCCACTTGTCTCTAATCTCTAATAATGTCTATGGAAGTGGCAACTGGCAACAGCCGAGTAGCATTTTTCATGAGGATTAATTTTGTATTGGAGAGAGATCATGGGCGGTTGAGTCAAATTAAGGCCTCGATCATGCTGAAATTATTAAATATTTTCTAACAACATATAAATAAGAGGATTCCACACAAGATAAGTCTCATATTTTTAACAAGGAAAAGATAAAAAATGTTTGCTACAAATATATCCCCGATTGCTTAAGCTTTATATACATTTGACCAAAAATAGCTTTGTAGACAAGTTAGACTTATTTCTTCTTTCTTCCGAAGTATATCATAAGCCAATCCCTTGCAAAGCATTAAACCCAAGGCATGTTAATATAACATATGTAGAAATAGTCATTTTATTTTCGTCGAGGAAAAATCCATTTTCTGTATATATTATTTTTCTAGTCAAAAAGATGACGGCCATGGTAAATAAAATGATAAGTTTAATTTTTAAATAATAAAGTATTATAAGTTTAGTGTACAAGATCTTTCCGGCCCAAAAAAAAAATTAATATCTTCATATATAGCTCAAAATTGCTTGTGTTAGTGTGCCCAGACGTGCATTAATTTTCTAGTGCTTATAATAATAGAATCATTTTCAAGTTATCCTGAAGGTACTATTTGATAAGAATAGGACCCTTTGACAAAAAGGTTTAAACAAATTTACAAGGTCAAACTTCAAGTATGTATTTAAGACCCAGCATTTTCAAATGCAAATACCCGAAAGAAAAGGATGGCCAAGTAGAAGCGGTCTCAGTGGGCAAGGAAGGACTATATCCAAAATATCACATCACCTGATTACTTGGTTTATTATTTTAGTATTAATTTAATTTAATTTAATTTTTTTATGATTCATTAATAATATTTAATTGAAATGACGATAAGTTTAGAGTTTGATTTATTTCGGTGTAATTAAAAATAACTCTAATTTTTTTGTTTATTCATGATGTTAAGGAGAGGGGAAGGATAATGATGAAATTGGCGGACTTAATTGACCAACACATAGAAGAACTGGCTGTGTTGGACACCGTTGATGCTGGGAAGTTGTTGAGTCTTGGCAAGGCCATAGACATACCGCAAGTTGCACACACTCTACGTTACTACGCGGGTGCAGCCGATAAAATCCATGGAGAGGTGCTCAAGATGTCACGCGAGCTTCAAGCCTATACGTTGCTTGAACCCATGGGTGTTGTGGGACACATCATCCCCTGGAATTTCCCAAGCACCCTCTTCTTTGTAAAGGTCGCCCCTGCATTGGCTGCTGGATGCACCATGCTCGTCAAACCCGCTGAGCAAACACCTCTATCCGCTCTCTATTATGCTCATCTCGCTAAAATGGTAAATTCGGACCCTTAAATTGTCAATCTAAATAATTGATTAAGTTTATTTTTATATCGTGCATATAAAGAATGTTGTTTTATCACACTTTCAATCTAAATCGACTTATGATAAGAATAATTAAGATGAATTCTTGTTTTAATATAATATGTTGTAAATATCAGGAAATATGTATTCGTAATGTTAATGTGGCTAACTAGTGCTGACTTTGGCTTGTGAGTTCTTTTATTAATTAGGCTGGTGTACCTGATGGAGTGCTCAATGTCATTACTGGATTCGGAAGGACTGCTGGTGCTGCCATTAGCTCTCACATGGACATTGACAAAGTAAATTCTAGCTGTTTCCTTCAAGCATTGAACCATTTATTTGGACAATTTTTACAAAATTCAAAGGCATTGCTGTGGCTTATTTTAATATCGATACTGGGTCTTGTTCCTATTTTAGGTCAGTTTTACTGGTTCCACAGAGGTAGGGCGTGAAGTAATGCAGGCTGCAGCAAAAAGCAACTTAAAAGCAGTTTCACTTGAACTAGGGGGCAAGTCACCCCTTATAATTTTTGAAGATGCTGATATAGAAATTGCTTCCGACCTTGCTCTCTTGGGAATCCTTTACAACAAGGTGAAGTAAAATAAGTTTTAGTTCAATTTGAAACTACCACTTTGTGTCTATAACTTGGGTAGCTAGAAGAATATGCATGCAGCAGCACTAACTTTGTGTCACTAATTCATATTTTCAGGGAGAAATCTGCGTGGCAAGTTCTCGTGTTTTTGTTCAAGAGGGCATTTATGATGAACTTGTGAAGAAGTTAGAAGAGAAGGCAAAAAGTTGGGTAGTTGGGGACCCTTTTGATCCTAAAGTTCGTCAAGGACCCCAGGTACTAACTTAATTTGTGATTCATACAATGCTTGTGAATGAAATTGACTAAAAATTAATTAATTAATTGCAGGTTGACAAGAAGCAGTTTGATAAAATCTTAAGCTACATTGAGCATGGAAAGAGAGAAGGAGCCACTTTGTTAACAGGGGGTAAGCCTTTGGGAAACAAGGGATATTACATTCAGCCAACAATTTTCACTGATGTTAAGGTACATACATTTTCAACTAAAAAATGATTCCTTTTTTGTTTTTTTATTTTTATTATCGTCATCTCACTAATCCCACAACAACAACTTGATCAGGATGACATGCTTATAGCAAGGGATGAAATCTTTGGACCTGTAATGGCACTAATGAAGTTCAAGTGAGTACAAGTTTGATTGACTCCTCAATTTTGTTCCACTTAATTAGCTTCCAAATGAACATTGTTTTACTTATGCTATGAGACCCAATTGTAGGACCATTAAGGAGGCAATAGAGAGAGCCAACAATACCAAATATGGGCTAGCAGCAGGCATTATAACCAAGGATTTGAATGTGGCAAACACCGTCTCAAGGTCAATTCGTGCAGGCATTATATGGATCAATTGCTACTTCGCTTTTGACCGAGATTGCCCTTATGGAGGGTATAAGATGAGTGGCTTTGGAAGAGACTTTGGTTTGCATGCCCTCCACAAGTACCTCCACACCAAATCTGTTGTTACTCCCATTTATAACTCTCCCTGGCTCTAAATTTTCATATGTACCCCAAGTTTAAGTGATTGGGAAAATCACTAGGCAACATCAGTGTGAAATAAATTAAGTTGGTATGTTTTTTTTTTTTTTTCTTTCTGTTTTGATGCAAAATATACAAAGGGTTTGCAAATCATGATACGAATAAAAATGTAATATTATAAAATTCGTGTGAGATGTGAGCTTAAGTTCAAAATTAATGAATTGGTATCCCAAATTCTTAAAATCTAAGTTCTAATTGATTCGAGTGTGAGAGTTTATGAAATTGATTGGAACCAAATTGATCAGATCCGAACAATACCCAACAACTAAAAACAGATTATCAAGCCAACAACAACTTCAAATTCCATAGATTTCATGATATTCATTGGCAACTTAGCCTATACATCTTTGTTATATTTCTAAAACCTCAACATACACATACACACACACATACATGACAACACCCAAAACAGTATGTTCATAACACCCGACCCTAACAAGACGGCGTTTCAAATACAATTTTTTTATTTGCCAACTTTGCCCCTGAGCTTCACTTCCAGAACCCTCTCCATCTTGGCGAGCACGGCCTGGTTCGGTACGGCCTTGCCGTTCTCGTACTCCTGGACCACCTGAGGCCGCTCGTTGATCCGCTTGGCCAGGTCGGCCTGGCTCATCTTCTTCTCCAGCCGCGCCTTCTGTATGGCTTGCCTCACCTCCGTCGAAACCCGGTCCAGCGCTGCCGGCTCGGTCCCCTCCTCGAGCTTCTTGGGGCTCACGACCGGCGCGGCTTTCTTGTTGGAGCCAGCGTCGAACTTCTTGATGGTCTGGACCGGCGCGCCGGAGCGGATGGCCTGGTTGACCGCCTTGGGGTCGCGGAGGTCTTGGCCCTTGGGCTTGCTCTTGTGGATCACCACTGGCTCCCAGTCCTGGGTTATGGCACCTGCGTATCGGCTCGGCATCGTCGTAGAGCGAGATGGACGGTGAGAGATCAAGAGATCGTCGAGATGACTGGGATTTTGGCGGTGGGTGGTGGTGTGAGAAATGATGAAAACAGGTAATAAAGAAAAGCCAGTGGGTATATATAATCGGGGTTAGAATCTGGAAACTTCTCAGACTTTCTCAAACGTTCTTTTTTAGATATTTATAATTTTATCGAGGGAAAATTCGCGGGTACGGTTATAGGGGCACACTGGTTTTTGTTTTCCAGTTGTCGTTGGCGAGGGAAATGCTCGCTTTTTAGTGGGAAATATTTTTGGGCGTTGACGTGGCGATGTCTCGTTGGGACATGTTTATAATGATCCTCGCTCTAGAACCAGATTCAAGCTAAAACGGCATGTCGTTTGAAAAATGAGTTCCAAGTTAGCTAGTAATCAATTATAATCCTACATATTTAAATAATCGTATGAAATAATTTTATACTAATCTATTTTGTTTATTAGCATGATATGTTCATATTGACTCAAATATATTAGAGAGTGCAAACTAAAAATGAAGTTTAGTAGATCTTGAGGCATCTTTTTTTTTTTTAAATATGTTGTTGCATGTTGGTGGTTCCTTTTTTCAAGGAACTTTTTTTTTATATAATTTTTAACAGGTTGTGTATACTTACTATTTTACCTATGTATAATAAATTTCATAAATTTGACAATTTAATTAACTAGGTATGTTTTTTGGCTTTTTGAACACTATTAACCTTGGGGTAAGATAATTTTATCCAAACTAATATCGGTTTATATTTTGAATTTAGAGACAAATTTACATGTAACGAGTTCGATTTAATGTTTGCATCATAAAATTAAGAACAATGTTTGGGTCATCCCTTTAGGGTACCTTAAGGCCACCCCAACCTCTAAAATTATAATTTCGGCAATGTTGGTGTATGATCGGAACCGTTCACATTTTAGATTACTTATTATAGATCAACTATGCAAAAAATCAACTTAATCGGAAATCGTTTGGTTATATAATTGTTGTCAATTAAATAGAAAACATAAATGGTTTCCAATTAAAGAGTGATTTTTTGACCAAACCGTTGATTTTTCTATTTAATTGACAATAATTATATAACCAAACAATTTCCGATTGAGTTGATTTTTTGCATAAATGATCTATAATAAGTAATATAAAATGTGAACGGTTCCGATCATACACCAACATTGCCGAAATTATAATTTTAGAGGTTGGGGTGACCTTGAGGTACCCCCAAGAGGTGACCCAAATATTATTCTAAAATTAATAAGCAATACTTGAGTCACACCTAAGTGTGACCTGCAGGTCACCATATCACCTAAAAGTTTTTATTCGGCAGTGCATTTTCAAGATCATAAAATGTTTATATTATAAATTACTTATTAAAGATCATTTTTATAAAAAATCAAATCAATCAAAAATTGTTTAATTATATAACTGTTATTCAAAAAATAGACTATTTAGTTAAAAAAACTACATTTTTAATACAAACTAATCATTTATTTAATAACAGTTATATAATTAAACGATTTTTAATTAAATTTATTTTTTATAAAGATGATATATAATAAGTAATTTAACAAATAAATAATTCCGATCATGAGCTTGCGTGGTCGAACAAACATTTTTTGGAAAGTTCGCCTAGGTGTGAGTCTATATTCCCAAAATTAAACATTAAATTGTATGTACCAAAAAAAAAACCTCATTTAGAGAAGGTAAAGTGTCACGGAGTTCAAAATCATTTCGGTGCATTACAGCGGCAGAAAGCACTCCAGAAGGCCAAAATTTTGGCGCCAATTCTTCAGTTGCTAAATAAATACCGATTCGCGGTATTCGCCCAAACATCTCTATCCGAATCAGAAAAAATGCAGCGCCAGAAATCGATTCTCTCCTTCTTCCAAAAAACCTTGCCGGAGGACCGTAGCTCTGGCTTCGGAGACGGACCAGACGGCAGCCGAGTTTCTCATTTTCCGGCGATGCAGCAGGACCAGAAGACCGCCATTTCCGATCGGACTACGACGGTTCTCGAAGAAATGAGAGGAACCGACACTCCACCGGAGAAGGTGCCGCGTCAGATTTTGCCGGCGAATGCGGGGAAGCTGAAAGACTCTTCTTCCTTCTCCAGTATCATGCATAAATTCATGAAGGTCGATGATAAACAAAAGGCTTCTCAGATCCAAGGGTACTACTATTTTTTTTTTCTTCAATCATACTATTAATATTAGTATTTTACAGACATATTTGTTTTCAATCGTATATAAGCACTTAGGAGTTAGGGTTTAAGTTTTTGTTCAAGTTCATCACTTCGGGTTTAAATTTTTGTTTGTTATTTTTTTTTTGGCAGGAACCAAACAAATGGTGGATTGTATAAACAAGTAGTGGCTTCTCAGCTTCCTCTCACAAAGGAGAATATTTTAAATTCCAATAAGAAAATCAATCAAGATTCTGTTGCGCATATTGAAGGGGATGATGACATTGCTGGGCCAGAAACACCAGGAACACAACGCCTGGTTCCTCGCGTGAAACGAATTCAAGAGGATATTCCTAAGTCTGGAAAAAGAGCAAAACTGCTTCAGGAGCCGACACCTTTGGCCTTGAACAAGAGTCATGGGGAAGCATCTGATACGGCTAGCAAGTTTGAGTGGCTTGACCCATCCAAAATAAGGGATGCAAATAGAAGAAGGCCTGATGATCCTCTCTATGACAAAACTACACTTTATATACCGACAGATGCTCTAAAGAAGATGTCAGCATCACAAAAACAATATTGGGATGTCAAGTGTCAATATATGGATGTTGTTATTTTCTTCAAAGTGGTTAGTTACAACTGCTTATTTGGTTTATTGTACTATAGATTTTAAGATGATTTTCTAATTTTTATATTCCTTCAATTGAGATTTTTTTATAAAAAAGGATATGGTGTAAAACGATTTGATTTGTATGTCTTAGAATTTCTAAGCTCAAAATCTTGTTTTTGGAACTATATTCTTCTTACCTGATTTCACAACATTTGATCAAACACAGGGAAAATTTTATGAGCTTTATGAACTGGATGCTGAAATTGGCCATAAGGAGCTTGATTGGAAAATGACCTTGAGTGGAGTGGGGAAATGTCGGCAGGTGACTTGCCCCAAATGATTTGATTTACATTAGTTATTCTGATTAACCTGTTAATAGTATACGTCCATCTGTTATTCAGAGTACTTTGCCTTTATTGATTTTCCCTATGTGGTCAGGTTGGTATCTCTGAAAGTGGGATTGATGATGCTGTTCAAAAGCTGGTTGTACGTGGGTATGTGATTGACTAGCCTTGTATAAACTTGATCATGATCCTTTGTTGCAAGATGCATTTAATCATCATTTTACTATGTGGTCATATTGTGTGTCTTGTTTCTGAGACTAATACTGCATAGTGCACTTGGTTTTTTGTTACATCTTTTGTGAAGCTATAAAGTTGGACGGATAGAGCAGTTGGAGACTTCTGATCAAGCAAAAGCCAGAGGTGCCAAATCTGTAAGTTTACCATGCTAGCTTTATAAGATATTTTCTGGGTTTGACCAATGGAATCTTTTCCTTGCTTCTCAGATCCCACTTACAATTTTGAACTTATGTTTCAAGTGTGATTTTGGTTAGTTTGTGTTTCATGAATGTTCGTAAGTAGCTAATGTAAGTGGAAAGTAATTACAAAAATATAAGTCATGACTCATGGCTAGAGGTTGCTGCAATATTTTAAAGGAGGCCAGGTGGGTGTTTCGCATTATATATAGTGTTGATTGTTGATTATTATTATATTTTGCATTTGCTACTTCATGAAGCTTGTAATATGTAAAGTAATTTTCCTAAGATTCAAAGCTTACTTTCAGTTCTGTGCTATGTGATTGTTTAAGTAACCTTTTGACTTTTAAACCTTGGCTTACAGGTAATTCCGAGAAAATTGGTTCAGGTAGTCACACCATCAACTGCAACTGATGGAAATATTGGGCCTGATGCTGTTCACCTTCTTGCAATAAAAGAGGTTTGTAATGTAGTTAATTCCAATTTTCTTGAATGTACAAGCAAAATACACTTTTTGTGATTTGCTTGTCATTTACCTTTAATCCCATGTCCAAATTGTGCTGGATGTAAGTTCAGTGTGATGTCGCTAGTACTAAAGTTCAGAGAATTTTACCTTGTAAAAAGATTCCAGCCTCGAAGCCTCTGAAAACAATAGTTACTCTACTAAGAGATTTTAGAAGCAAGCATCAGATCAGACTCGTATTCTTTTAAGATCATTCTGGCCACCTCAAAGTGGGCATAGATACAATTACAATTTTTTTACTGTTTCTGCTTATCATATACATTTTAGTAGTTGGCTTTGTAGCATCTTTCGGTGCTTTTTCCTTATAAGTCAGTAATGCTTGAAGGATTTGCATTTCTTCTATACATACCTATTTTTTGGCTACTAAACATGTGTATTCAGGATTATAAAACTTATAATGCTATTCATTTTTATATATTTAGGGGAACTCTGAGAATGGTTCAGTTGTATATGGGTTTGCTTTTGTTGATTGTGCTGCTTTAAAGTTCTGGATTGGTGCCACCAGTGATGATGCTTCTTGTGCTGCTTTGGGGGCTTTGTTGATGCAAGTATGCTTCTGTATTCCTTTCATCGTGTACTATCTTCAATGAGTAGTTTTGAAAGCTTGAGAACTGATATTGTGATTGTCTTTTTGAGATTTGATTTAGGTGTCACCTAAAGAAGTTATATATGAGAGTAGAGGTAAAGATTATTTCCCCCATCTCTTCTTCCCCTTTTGGTTTGTTAGAGTTCCAACCTGAAGTTTGCATGAAAATCACTTTTATCACTTGAAACTTAAATATTCAAATTCTTACAGGGCTGTCAAAAGAAGCTCAGAAAGCATTCAAAAAGTACTCAACAGGTTCAAATTTTATCCTTCCCTTTTTCTGATTGATAAGTATGTGAGAGAGAGAGAGAGAGAGAGAGAGAAAGGTGATTCTGACTGCATTTCTGTTCCTCTTGCAGGTTCTGCTGCACTGCAGTTGACTCCAGTGATGCCAGACACTGATTTTGTTGATGCTTCTCAAGTTAGAAATTTAATTCAGTTGAAAGGATACTTCAAAGGGTCTTCTAATTCATGGAATCATGGACTTGACGGTGTGATGCACCATGAAATCACCTTATCTGCTCTTGGTGCACTTATTAGCCATCTCTCCAGGATGATGGTAAGCTCAGCTGCATTTCTTTTGTAAAAGTAAAAGTAAGTATACAGACTATATGTGTGCCACATTTATTATTTGACACGTTCCATTTCCCTTACAGTTGGATGATGTTTTACGGAATGGAGATATATTACCTTACCAAGTTTATAGGGGTTGTCTCAAAATGGATGGACAGACACTGGTAAATCTTGAGATTTTCAGTAACAGTGCTGATGGTGGTCCATCAGGCAAGTGTTCCCCTTTCCATAACTTCAAGCAGAAGGCTCAGTTTTTCAGTTTCTTGATTGCGCTTGTTGCTATTTTGGTTTCAGGAACACTGTACACATATCTCGATAACTGTGTGACCTCATCTGGTAAGCGGCTTTTAAGGAAGTGGCTCTGCCATCCGTTGAAATCTGTTGAAGTCATTAATAATAGGCTTGATGTTGTTGAATATCTACTGGGGCATTCAGAAATTATATCCCTTATTGCTCAATCTCTTCGCAAGCTTCCAGACTTGGAAAGGTTGCTTGGACGGATTAGGGCAAGTGTTCAGTCATCAGTTCCTCTCCTATTGCTGTTGTTTGGAAAAAAAGTATTGAAACAGAGAGTAAGTCCTTTATACTTTAATATGGTATTTTATTGAAACTTGAAAGAACGTGGCAAATGTATTTTTTTAAGAAACATCATTTTATGAAATAAAAACCAAGTACAACCTGTTGACTAGGATCCACCTCAATCAAAACTAACAAAAGGTGAAAGTGTTTAGAGAATTGGTCTAGGGTTTATTAAATCAACCCTTTCACCTTAACCATGAATAAATATGGTAAAGAGATATTTACACAAATCC
>QANT01001739.1:0-50835 GCA_003254885.1 Purshia tridentata | reverse complement strand
TTAAGGATTTGAATTTGAAATTTTATTATCTGGATAATATTTTAAATGTGAGGGTTTTAGTTTTAAATTTTATTTTTTACATTTTAAGAATTTAAATTATGATTATAAATAAAATATGTGAAATATAATTTTCTTTTAATATATTTAGGATAAATATTTAAAATAAACAATTAAATATTTACTTTCGGTACTGAAGGGTGACTGGAGGTGGTCGCCAAAGGAGGGTGGCTGAAGGGTTTCCGACAATGGTGGTCAGAGGCCGATCGCTAGAAATGGCGGGCGGATAGGCTTTTACAAAAATTGTATATGAAATTAATAAATTCAATTAATATATATGAATTGACTATATATAAATACAAACAATTTAACCATTCTACCAATTTTGGAGGGTGACATACTCCATAGTTATCCTTACCAGCTTACCAATTTTCCTTTTTTATGCATCTTGCTTATCCAGTCATTATTTTGCTTAACTAGTATTCTTAAATATTTCAGTAGGGGTGTCCAACCAAGAATCATATGCAAAATTAATACATTAAATCCCAGCTTTTAATTTGTAAGATACACAGAATCCATTCTTGAATTACATACCCTTTATTCACTTCAATATAAACCATTGAGCAACATGCATTTCCCACACGAATTGGGTTAAAACAATTAAAAGCCACAAAAACCAGCAATGACAATGCATTTTCATTAGTTGTTGGTCTAGTCATGCCCCTCCTTAACGCTGCCACAAATCCACCCTTTGTGCCCGGTATTTGGAATCCCATAAAGAATACCAGCGACCCAGTTATAGTGAAGGTCGGAGAGTTTGCAGTCTCCGAATACAACAAGAATGTCACAAAAAAGTTGGTATTTCAAAATGTGGTTCGGGGCCAAACCATCTACATATCAGGCACTGTTTATGACCTTGTCATTGCGGCCAAGAATGAGTCCTTGTCTACCCCTGCTACGAATTATAAGGCTGCTATTTGGGCCAACGATCAAATTGACTGCTTTTTATAAAGATAAAAACTAATATTGGTCTTTTTTCAGGATTGCTGTTGATTTAATTGTCTCATCTTTATATGAATTAGCAATATCTAATAAAGGTTGGTTTTTCTGAATATCTAGTATGAATTTCCTTTTCTTTTCTTCTGTGGCCACATAGTTTGTCTCATCAATATTGAAACCAACGTCGAGTGTGAAAGGGTATTGATTTATTCAGATTGCAATTTCATCTCCATCTGCCCATCTGAGTCCTCCAATCCAATAGAATATACATATGATAAACATCAGAGTATATATCCATTTATTTTATATAGTTAATATTGGGACATGCATCTAACAATTCTCAGGAACAAGGACAGTGTGGACGCAGCCACATCAAAAGAGAATCTATAATTCCTCTGTTGAAATGCCCCAAAAATATTTGGAACACCAAGTAGCTCATCTGGTGTTATCATCATACACAACTCATCGACCTCTTGAAAGGCCTGCAAGATTGCATCCCCATTCAGCTCAAAGTCGGCTCCTTGAAAATGAAACACCATTGATGGTGCCTCATAAAATAACTCTACATTTTTAGGAATATAAAAGCAGAGGTCAAGCCTCGACTTGCTTTTTTTCAGAGGCTGCAATCCAAACTCCTCCAGAAAATAGCTCACCATAGCTTTCCTTATGGTGCTGTATGCTTTCTGAACAAAATGACTGTAGAAAGAACCCGAATGAATGACGACCCCTCCTCCAGAATACTTGAATAGTTTAGGATCAATTGGGAGCAGTGTCCCATTCAAACTGATGCCCTTCAAATCCAAGTAATAAAACTTATCTGGGCCATCCAGAATTGGGGTTGTTTGCACTTTAGGACCTTTGAGCTCCGCATCATTACCAAAGCGCAACAATGACTGGTCCCCAAGATTTTGAGGCAGACAGTATGAGAACTTTTGGAGTGTGGTCGCTCTTAACTGGTGTACAATACTTGAAGGGTGATCTCTCCCCAGCCATTGGATTGCCCTTGCCTCCCAAGTCAACCATGTCATTGTCGATGCCACAACGAAATGCAACTGTTTGGAGATAAATCCCCAAGCATTTACTTATAAAAAAAAAAAAACAACATGATGACACGTGAACAATCGAGGGTCCAGACGCTCAACTTCTTCGTTCGGACTGAGAAACCATGACCTGTTCAGCTCGGACTCAGCC
Organism: Purshia tridentata; assembly: GCA_003254885.1. Classification (NCBI taxonomy): domain Eukaryota; kingdom Viridiplantae; phylum Streptophyta; class Magnoliopsida; order Rosales; family Rosaceae; genus Purshia; species Purshia tridentata. The sequence continues at coordinate 48,648 of QANT01001739.1, read as the reverse complement.
TCCGTTGCTTCAACGCGAGTCTATCCACTTCTCCGTTCGGACTGAGAAACCATGACCTGTTCGGCTCGGACTCAGCCTCCGCTGCTTCAACGCGAGTCTATCCACTTCTCCGTTCGGACCGAGAAACCATGACCTGTTTGGCTCGGACTCAGGCTCCGCTGCTTCAACGTGAGTCTATCCACTTCTTCGTTCGGACTGAGAAACCATGACCTGTTCGGCTCGGACTCAGCCTCCGCTGCTTCAACGCGAGTCTATCCACTTCTCTGTTCGGACTGAAAAACCATGACCTGTTCGGTTCGGACTCAGCCTCCGCTGCTTTAACGCGAGTCTATCCACTTCTCTGTTTGAACTGAGAAACCATCACCTGTTCGGCTCGGACTCAGGCTCCACTGCTTCAACGCGAGTCTATCCACTTTTCCGTTCGGACTGAGAAACCATGACCTGTTTGGTTCGGACTCAGGCTCCACTGCTTCAACGCGAGTCTATCCACTTCTTCGTTCGGACTGAGAAACCATGACCTGTTCGGTTCGGACTCAGGCTCCGCTGCTTCATCGTGAGTCTATCCACTTCTCCGTTCGGACTTGTAAACTATGACCTGTTCGGCTCGGACTGAGGCTCTGCCGCCTCATCGCTATTCTTTTCACTTCTTGGTTCGGACTCGGAACTATGACTTGTTCGGCTCGGACTGACACTCCACCGCTTGAACAGAAGGTTCTAAAAATATCTTCATCCGCATTCAATGCATTCACACCCTGACACCCCAAGAGTGCTGTGATACACTCAATACAGCTGTTCCACACTCATCCACCAAACCCAAAGGTAAATATCCTACCACCATTTCTTCTGGCCTATAAATACAAGCATAGAAATAAGGAAAAAGGGGCTGGAGAGAACTCAGCCAAAAACTTGCCCAAGCTCTGGAGAAATAAACCCAGAGAACTTACCTCTTTTCCTCCATCTTCTTCCAAAATTCTTGTTGTGTTCATCATTTACACCTGCCTTTTCTTCCTTGCATCATCTAACTTTGCCATCAGAGTACCTTCGGCTGGTACCACACCGGTGCTCTTTTTTGACCAGTTTGCAGGAAGAAGTGCAAAGTCAGTTGACTGACGTGCTCGGATCATCCACCCGGCTCACCAGCTCGTCCGCGTCAGCAGAAATCCATCTCTAAACCCTAAGTTGTTTGCAAAGGTCTGGGCAGATTTTTGCATCAACATGAAGGTGCCCCCAAGTGTTCATTAACGAGTTTGGCTCGGCTTGGCTCTTCATGGATCGTCCGGACTACCGACCGTTCAGAGCACCGACTGCCTAACCCGTCGATCGACTTTGGCTCGGCTCGGCTTGGCTCTTCATGGACCGTCCGGACCACCGACCGTTCAGACCACCGACTGCCTAACCCGTCGATCAACTTTGGCTCGGCTCGGCTTGGCTCTTCATGGACCGTCCGGACCACCAACCGTTCAGAGCACCGACTGCCTAACCCGTCGATCGACTTTGGCTCGGCTCGGATCGACTCTTCATGGACCGTCCGGACCACCGACCGTTCAGCTCATCGACCACCTAACCCGTCGACCGACTTTGGCTCGGCTCAGCTCGGATCTTCATGGACCGTTTCGACCACTGACCGTTCACCGACTGCCTAACTCGTCGACCGACTGTGGCTCGGCTCGGCTCGACTCTACATTGACCATCCAGCCCATCGACCGTCCGCTTGTCGACCAATTTCAGATCGAATCAACTTTCCCCAAAAGGTCCGACTCATCGACCGTTCGGTTAATCAACCGACTCGTGCTTTGCTCTTCTTCAAGGGACCAATCAATCACTCATATTACCATTTCAACACCTCTAAGTTGTTTGCAAAGGTCTGAGCAGATTTTTGCATCAACAGCAACATTTGGGAAAACGATTGTGGAACCATTCATTGTTTCATCTATAGCTCGATCAATCACCATTGTGTGAGCCTCAATCTTTATTTTATAAAGTCATTGTAGTCACAGCGACGACCGTAAAGCCATACAGAGCGACTTAAGCTTACCCATCCAAACAGGCAGTAGAAGTACTACTGCGTTCTTGTTCTTCTCTGTGAAGTCCACATCGGTACCCCTGACCTCGGTTTAAATGTGCTTGCTGTGAAACCTGCTTTAGCTCCACTTTACCAAACTAAAACCCGATGAAATCCACCACATTTAAGCCCTGTTTGCGCTCCCCCACTTGCTCAGCCTTTTGGCACCACTGAATGCCCCTGAATGTGGTGGATTTCACTGGGTTGTAGTTTGGTAAAGTGGAGGGAAAGCAGGTTTCACAGCTAGCACATTTAAACCGAGGTCAGGGGTACCGATGTGGACTTCACAGAGAAGAATAAGAACGCAGTAGTACTTCTACTACCTGTTTGGATGGGTAAGCTTAAGTCGCTCTGTATGGCTTTACGGTCGTCGCTGTGACTACATTAAGAAGCAGGAAGACTAACATTTCAGCTGGGAGACTAGCTTTCAATGGATGCACAAATGCTTACACTCTAGCTCCTATTTATAGGACGCTTAAACTTTCACTACTTCCTGTTTATCCATCCCCATTAATTTACAGTTTAATCCACTACTATATATTTCCAAATTCAAATATATGTGCAGCCGACTACATTCCTCTATATATATATATGATGGAGAACTGTAATGAATATATATGTTACAGTGGTTTATTATACATGTGAATTAACAAGCTACCTAGTTGTTTCTCTTGTGATCAAATATCCATCCCCCAACAAATTAAGTATTACTTTGTAAATAAGCATCAGATATATATAGTTCAACTACAACAAATATAGTATTACTTTGTAAATAAGCATCATATATATAGTTCCACTACAAATTGCTAAACATTGGTGTAGTTTGTGTCATTACGCTTTGCATATATTGCTATATATATATATACCGACTGAGTATTTATTCCTTTCTTCTTGTTATAATTGTTTGCTTCTTTCTTTTCTGATCATGGTAACTATATATACCTGGAACTCCCTGCAGACAAACCTTCACCAAGGAATCCAAACAGCCCACTTGGGCAAGTGGTTAGGTTAATGGTTTTCTGTCACTATTAGGCTTTGTTTTGATATTTGTTATGTGCAAGAAGGTTTCTCTTTTTAAAAAGTTGATATTCAAAATTGTACACAACATTGATTAATTCATGATCACACAAGTACTAGGGAAGATGTGGTTCCACTACTTAATTAGTCGGATGATGGTGAACTAGCTGCAAAGCCTGCAGTATATATAGTGGTTTATTATACTTGTGGACAAGCTATAGCTAGCTAGGGAAAGAACCATGCTCTTTTCACAAGCTAACTCTCATACAAATTGAGGACTACTAATCGAAGTAGCATTATTAATTAGGTGAGCAAATTAAGATTAAAGATCATATATATATATATATATAGACTTCATAGTGGTATTGTGTGTATTAACTGATCAAAAAGATCATGTAACCATGTTTTTGGGCCAATTTATTGCACTCAAATTGATCCACTTCATATAGTATGAAACAACATTAAATTGGTCTCTTATCCAACAGGCCCATTTTTAGACCCAAAAAAGGCCCATGTAGATCAACGGACTATACATGCATTTGCTTAATCTATAAGCCCAACAACCCATCATAGAAGTTTTTTTCTTAGGGGTCAGAAATCAATAAATCATAAATTTCGTAAAGAAAAATAAAAAACCGATTTCAGTTTACAACGACGAAGCAGAGCGAAGTACACAGACAGAGAGAGAATGGGTAGAGAGGTCTCAGAGAGCTGCGTGGATAGTTTGCTAACGGAGATGGTGTCTATGTACTGCAATCGCTTATACGCCAATAAGCCTGAGCTCGCCGCCAGTAGGATCGACGCTATTGGCTACCAGGTCGGCCACCAACTCTCCGAGCGGTACACCTTCCCGCACACCATCCCAAACCCCTTTTAACGCCTTCTCCTTTGTTTTTTTTTCCCCCAATTTTATTTTATTTCATGAGGACTTTGTGTGATTTCAAGCTTTGGATTTAGATCTGAAATAGCTCTTTTCAAGTGTTGGATTTTGTGTCTGTATCAATTTCTATACCTTTTCCCTTTTTTGTTTGTTGGAAGATTTGTTTAGGTTGTTTGGTGGCTTAGAAAATGTAGGAAAGAATAGCAGTCATGACTTAGGATCTTATGTTTTTGGGTCTGATTATAATTAACACAAAACAAAATTTCAAGGAAATCTAGAGAACCATACAGACTAATTGAGATTTTATATGGAGATTTGGTAGAAAAATGTATATGCGTTCCTATTATAATCATAATGGAGGATTGGAGGGTTTGTGCAGTCAGTAATGATGACATTTTTACTTGTTAGGTATACAATGGAGCGGCCTCGGTTTACTGATCATCTAGATGCAATTAAGTTCATCTGCAAGGACTTCTGGTCCGAGCTTTTCAAGAAGCAGATAGACAATTTGAAGACCAATCATAGGGTATTTCCTAGAACCAATACTGCATTGGGATTCTTTGTGTTTGTGCGAAGTTGATAAAGTGCCCTTTGTTTGTCCTGTAGGGTACCTTTGTGTTGCAAGATAACCGGTTTCGTTGGCTCTCACGCATGTCCCTTGATCCGTCTTCTGAAAATGGAGACTTATCTCAAGAAAATTCTGAGGCTTCAGCTGAAAACAAGGCAGCCCAATTACCAAACATGCATCTCCATTTCTCATGTGGAGTTATAAAGGGGGCTCTTCATAACTTGGGGATTCCTTGTGCTGTTTCTGCTGATACATCCCACCTTCCTGCGTGTGAGTAGCTCTCTATTAATTGCTTTAGAATTTTGAACTGTCTTTGGTTGTTAAGATTATATTGCATGATGGTCATTGTTTTGGATTGTTCATTTGTCATGCTAAGAAGCTTTTCTGTGGAATAATTTTTATGAATAGAAGCTCCATGACATGTAAAGTTGGATAATTTGACTCAATGACTTGCAAGTTGCATGCAATAATTCGTTGTTTGTTGAGTAAATAGTCCTTGTCCTTCTCAATTCTCATATATGTTAAGCATCAGTTTGCAAAATTAATTAGCTTATGCATATATCATTTCAGTATTCTTACTAAAACTTGTTAGTAGTCTTCGACTTATTCTAGCTAGTTCATATTTAGTTAGAGAACAGTAAATTTTTTTATAGTGACTTAGTAGACAGTACAAAGAGGACAACTCATGGAAAAAATTTTCTGTCCAGCCATGCTTAGAATCCCAAATTTTTTAGATAAATATTGAAGGCCTCAGTCATAATCGGTCAGGATAGCAGCACCTTTTAACCTTATATCTTCTACACCTGCTTCTAGGCTCAAGTATCTGTTTCTTATGAAACTTGGTCTACTGCATCATTCAGTCTTGGACTCTGATAGTTGTATCATAGGTTTACCATCTCTTGGAATATCAATATTAATGGTGTCTGTTACGCAACATTTATTTTATCCCTAAATGCAAGCATCAGGAGCCTTGAGCATTTTAATGGTGTTCTAAATTCCATTTGTGGTATGTATCTAAGGTTTTTGAAAAAATAAAAATTATTTTCTTTTTTTAAAATAGACCTCTTGTCTACTAAGTTAACCTTCTTTTGCCTATTTCATGACCCTTGCATCTGTGCTTGCTCCTTGATTTCAATTAGAAATCAATAAATACCTGTGTCTGTCTTCTTTTATACGCCATTGATTCTAGTTCTCTTATGTACATATTCTCTGGCATCATTTATAAATCAACTACAGTTAGCAATTTAGCATCAATAAAAGGATTCTCTTGATTTGCTGACATGTTATGATGTAATAATGGTTGCTTGGCAGGTTCATTTGTGGTTCGAATCAAGCCCTGATGAATGCTTCTCCAAAGAACTGGGAGAAAAATTGGGATTCAATTCATCAGCTTATCAAGACTTTGTGTATTCATCAGCACGAGTGTTTACTTGATTTCAGAATTTCTGTGTAACGTTCAAACTAACAAAGAATATTTGGGAGAAATCTCTGTTGTGTGAGTGAACTTGGATGCTAGATGCAGATACTGTAGATGGTATGATGAATTGTTGATCACAAGATTGTACCTGGTGTTGTGGGTACTATTGTAGGCGAATGCTAGGAAACTAAAATTGTATTATCCTAATATAAGATGGTGCCGTAGCGGGGGATAGTAAAAGTTTTCCGCCCTAGCTGCCGCAAGTGAACACATTTTCGATTTCTCCAAGTGTTCCTGATTAAACAATCACTCGTTCAATTCGATCGTCCTATGTAATTATGTGGGTAATTATGGGTCCAATAATAAAGGATTCAGTTATTTTACAATTTTCTCGGAAAATTTAATATCTTTTTGAAAATTTTTGAATTAGTCAAACCTTTTATTAAAAGACATGACATAACACAATCAATCAAAGAAATTCTCCGTCAAAATAGGAAAAGGACCAATCACCGATCAAGATAGGGTAAGGATTAATCACCGAGTCAAAATAGGAAAACAACTCGGCCAGCGCGGGAGCGACGTGCTGATTGCGTGGATCCCACTCCACCTCTTTCCTTACGGAAACAGGACTCGTCTTGACTTTGTTTCTATTTAAACGATACGTGACAACCCACCAAAGCAACGGTTTCCTCCTCTTCTCCTCTTCTCTTCTCTTCTCTTCTCTTCTCTTCTGTTTTAGGGTTTAGAGAATTCAAAGAGTCTTCTCTTCCAGGCTGGACCCCTCCTCCAGTAAATTAGGGGTTTCTCTCTTATTATCTTCATCTTTTCACCCTCTCCGTTACCACGGCGTCTTTAAAGTTAGGGTTTTCCAGCGGCAATGGAAAAGATAGCCTCCGATTTGAAAGAATCGGAGTTGAAGCAGAGGAGTCTCGGCAAAGCTTACGAGAGCTTGCATGCCCAGGCTTCTTCCATTCTTCTCCTGACCTTGCAGTGGAAGGACCTCGAGGACCACTTTGACTCGCTCCGGAACTCGCTCCGGACCCGAGTCCGAGAACTCGAGGATCGCGAGAAGGAAGTCGGGTCCAAAGAGAAGGAGGTAGCTGCCAAAGTGTTCAACTTAAACTCTGAGGTAGAATCCAAAACCAATGAATTGATTGGGATTCATAGATTGATCGATGAGAAGATACAAGAGGTGGTAGACACTAAGAACCACTTGAATTCGCTTAAGTTATCGGTTCAAGAACATAGCGAAGAAGTTAAGGCTAAAGGGAACCGGGTGTTGGAAGTTGAGAAATTGGTTAGAGAGAAGGAGAGGGAGTATGAATCGGTTGATAAACGTATTAAAGAACGCAGATTGAAGTTGAATTGGGTTCAGAGATCTCTGGAAGAGAAGTTGAAATTGGTCGAGGATAAAGAGAACGAAGTCAAAAGGGTTCAAATAGTGTTGAACGAGTATTGTGAGGATATTAGGTTGAAAGACGGGCAATTGAACGAGATTCTTGGGTCGTTCCAGGAGCGCAAGAAGGAATTTGAGTTGCAAGAAGAGCAAATTAATGCGGCGCAAAGAAAGATCGAAGAATTTGAGAGAGATATGAAATCAAAAGAGGAGAAACTTAGTTCGATTCAGGGATTGATAGTGGAATGTGAGAAAGAGATGGAATCGAAAGAGGAGAAACTTAGTTCTATTCGGAAATCGATAGTGGAAGGTGAGGAGGAGATGAAATCGCAAGGGGAGAAACTTAGTTTGATTCAGACATCGTTAGTGGAGTGCTCTAAGACACTTGAATCAAGAGAAGAAGCAATTAGGGAGATGGAGTTGAAAGAGAGGGATTCTGATTTGCGAAACAAATTAATGGAGGAGTGGTCCTGTAAACTTGAGTTCAAAGAGAGGGAAATTGAAGTGAAAGAGAAAAGAGTTGAGTCAAAAATTGTGGAACTTACTTCGATCAATCAGAGAGTCAATGAATGTCTCAATGAGGTTCAGTTTAAAGAAAAGCATTTGTATTCACTCAAAAAATCTTTACAGGAAGGCGAAAAGCATTTGGATTCACTCTCCCAAAAACTTCAACTGAGAGAAAGTCAACTTGAACAACAGTCCAAAGAGCTTGAATTGAAACAAAATCAATTTGATTCGTTTCGGAAATCCACTGAAGAAGACACCCAAAACTCGAAATCGAATGAGAAGACTAATATCCTTCATTCTCAAGGGAAGACTGAGCCATTGGTCCATACCCCTGCTAACAATGCCAGTGTTCCTCTGTCCACAAGTAACCAATCCAGCATCAATAGGGATGGTAGAGGCTTGCAGTTGCTCATAAATGAGCATTTGAAGAGAAACGATTTAGTGTTTATCGAAATCTCATCTTTTCTTCAAAACTCATCAGACCCAGCAAAGTTGGTTTTGGATGCAATGAAAGGGTTTTACCCATCAAATTCGACTGTGGACAACAGGGAGTTTGAGCTGGGAGTTATAAGAAGGAGTTGTATTCTTTTGTTAGAGGAGTTAAAGAGACTCTCACCACAAATTAATCCTCAGGTGAGAGAAGAAGCAATGCAGTTGGCTGGTGATTGGAAGATTAAGATGACGGTGGCAGCTGAGAATTGGTTGGAGGTTTTGGGTTTCTTGCGGCTTCTTACTACGTATGAATTGACCTCTAATTATGATGCAAAGGACCTTCAAAATCTTCTTGCTGTAGTTGCTCAGCACGAACAGGCAACTGAATTATCCCGGGCACTTGGTAACAAAGATGAGCAACCTGGTAAGCTCTCTCTCTTTCTCACATTTATATCCCCTTTCTTGTTGAAGAGCATTGATTACAAATGTCTTATACTTTTTTTTTTTTTTCCATTTTAGAGTAGCCATTTACTTTAATTAGTTGATGAAACATGCAAGCAATGCTTTTTAAACATGTTTCAAAACAATTTTCTTTAATGTTGCAAACACTTTTTTGTTTTTAATTTCTACTCTATCCTTTTTGCTGGCCTGACAACCGAAAACAGTTGTATTTTTCTCTATTTTATGATTATGTTGTTTAAGACTTGTATTGCTTCTCTTGTTGCGTGTTTTCTTCTCATTTATCTCAAAAGAGTCTCAGTGGACATATCACATTTGCTCTTCTTTTAATACCATTTAGTTATAGATCTTCTTATTGCAAATTTTCCATGTACTTCTAAGTTAGTCTTTTCGGCAGTCACTATCTCCAATTTGCGCATAATACCATCTGGCGCTTTCATATATGCAAACAAGCCTTTTCCTAGTTACATTTGGTTTTTCTTGGTAAGATTTGATCCTAGTAGCTATGCCCCGCCCACCCCATTCCTTATAAGTCAAAGCACAAGCTGCACATAATGCTATAAATATCTTTTGATGTGTTAAATTTAGAAATATTCACTCACTAACTGTCTTTTCTTTGTTTCTTTTAATTGCATAGCCAGCACAATATGTTCCCCTTTACAAATTGAGAAGTCAGAACCTTCACTGGGCGAAAATGCAGCAAATGCTTCTCCAAATCTTCAAGAAACTGCCACCGAAGATTCAAGGTGTTTGCAGGGGTTTCTAAATGAGAATTTGAGTGGTAAGTTTCTTGAAATTAGCTTTCATAGTGTGTTTGTGTGTGACTTACCATTTCTCTTGTTTATTTCTTAGTATGCTATTTAATTTCATTATGAAATTTGTAATATTTTGGCTATAGGTGTTTACAGTTTTGGGTTTATGAAATTTTGGCTATGAGTGTCCTAGATATCATTCATTTGTCCTTGTGCTAGGGTGATAGGTATCACCAGGTGGTTTTATACTTCCTTAGGTAGCTAATGGGTCAAATATTAGCAAATGGCTTGAAGATTTATGAGAAACCTTAAGATAAACTTCATCATAGGAGACAATATACTCTAGGATTATGTATAATGAAGTCAAGTCACTAAGAGATGGTATGCAGATTGTTTTTGTAGGGATTATAATGTATTGTTAATGAATGTTTTATAAATGTGGTGTCCAAGGGTGGACCTTGAGGCATTCAAGAGTGGACCTTAAGGCCATGTTTGGTGGATGGGGACTGCATAGGATTAAGCAATTAAAAGAGACAACAGTCACCTGCCTCATATTTAGTGGGCTTTGAAGAATTTTTGACTGGACACTTAAGTTAGACAGAAATCCTAAATAGACTAGGACTGCTGACCAAAGCTGAGGGGTGGGTCACCATCTGACACAGTCATTTCCTTACATATCCAAACGAGGCCCGAGGCATTCGAGAGTGGACCTTGAGGCATACAAGAATGGACCTTGACTTATTCAATGATGGACCTTGAGTCATCTGAGTATAGACCTTGGGGTACCCGAGTGTAGGCCTTGAGGCACCGAGTGTGGACCTTAGGGTACTCGATTGTGGAACTTTGAGTGTGGGACTTGGGGCACCTGAGTGTAGTCCTTGAGGCATTGAGTGTGGACCTTAAGGCACTTGAGTGTGGGACTTGAGGCACGTGAGACCTCGACGCACCCGACTGAGTGTAGACCTCGACACACCTGACTAAGTGTAGACCTTGAGGCACCCGACTGAGTGTGGAACTTGACACACCCAAATGTGTGGACCAAGACGCACCCGAAGGGTGGACCTCGAGGCACTCGAGTGTGGGCCTTGAGGCACTTGACTGAGTATGGACCTGGACGCACCCGATTGAATGTGGACCTTGACGAGTGTGTGGACCTTGACGCACCCAAATGTGTGGACCAAGACGCACCCAAATGGTGGACCTTGAGGCATCTGAGTCCACATCTTGAGGCATCCCAATTGTGTTAGCATGTCATATCATATACGGATTTCAAATTGAACAATAGTCAGCCCAAACCACTAATTTAATGTCAGGTTAAATTTGTGTTGTCCTATCGTACTAATAATTGTCACTCGTAGGCTCATAGACTTCTTTTCTATTCTAAATATGTGTTATTGTTAATGCAAATGCCAATGGTGTCTTTTTAAGTATGAGTGGTGCCACCATGAAATTCCTTTTTTGAAACATCTAAGGATATATTTCGTAAGTCTTAAAATTTTGTTTTACGTGTAACAGATGTTATTCGGAATCTTATTAAAAGGAAGCATCTGATTGAGGCTGTTAGATTGATCTGCACCTTCAAGTTAATTGACAAGTTTCCCCCAAAACCACTCTTAGAAGAATATGTGGAGAATGCAAAGATGAGGTCCAGGAAAAATATCAGGAGAAAGAAATCACTTGATGCGAAGGTACCTTTGCTCTTTCTTGGACATCCAATATCTGCTACATACATAGTTGAATCTAGGACCATCCTCATTATAAATCTACATCTATTTGAGCTTACTTTTTTAGCTTTGCTTACAGGATAAGGTTTCAGATGACCAAATAGCTGATCTAAGAGCTGTGATTCAGTGTATCAAAGATTACAACCTCGAGTCTGAATACCCATCCAGGGATGTTGAAATGCAAATAGTTTTGCTGGAGAAAGTAAAGGAGGTTCGGAGACGTTCAGCAGAATCAGCGCCATCCCGTGCCTCCAAGGTTGATCAACAAGAGCAGAGCACATCTCTTGCCTCCAATGTTGAACAAGAAGAGCAGAGCACATGTCTTGCCTCCAACGGTGAACAAGAAGAGCTAAACACATCTCTTGCCTCCATTGTTGAACAAGAAGAGCAGAGCACATCTCTAGCCTCTAATGTTGAACAAGATGAGCAGAAAAAATCACTTGCCTCCATGGTTGAACAACAAGAAGAGAAAAAATCTCTTGCCTCCAAGGTCGAAAAACAAGAACAGAAAAACCCTCTTGCCTCCAAATTTGTACAACAAGAGCAGAGAAAATCTCTTGCCTCCAAGGTTGAACAAGAGCAGAGAAAACCTCTTGCCTCCAAGGGTGAACAACAAGAGCAGAGAAAACCTCCTGCCTCTAAGGTTGAACCACAAGGGCAGCAAAGAGGGAAGAAACGCGGTTCCAGGTTTCAAGCACAAAAGCGTGACAATAAATGTCATCGGATGTCTGAATCAGCTGGTATACCACCCTATAAATTGCCAGCATTTAAGCCACCAAGTTCATTATCTTGCCCAAATGAAAATTACGGATACCATGGGAAGTTTGGTATGGCTGCCAAGAACCATGGAAATGGTTCTAATTTTGGTGCCTTACACAGTGCTGGAATACATCACCCGTATCAATTTCATTCCAGCCTTCGTAGATACTGTAATCCCGAAAACCCAGTCCCGATGCATAGTGCTGATTATGGTGGACAATCCTCATACCATTACCCATAATTTTTTTCGAAAACCTGCTTTGTTTTTTAGTTGCATAGGTTGCCAGCCTGCTTTGTTGAGTTGCATTACATCCGTTAACGAGTAGCACTTATTTTGACCGACTTTTTTTTCTTGAAACCTCGGACATAGATGGTGTACTTGGAATGTTTTGAAACCTATATATTTGTTGACCGTTAATAGGGATGGTTTTAGCTGTTATTAGGTTCTAGGTTAGGATGTTTATGTTAGGTTATTGTACAGCATAGTGATTATTTTTCAAGGCAGTGTCTCTCAATCTTGTACTGGAAGCTGTTTTGTTATGTTTGGTTGACCATCATTGCATTGATGCAGAATTTGATGCATAGTACTGATTATCTCTTTATTAAAATGTACTTTTTCTCAAAAGATATCATATCACTTGATATAATAAGTGAGCTTCTTCTTTTTTGTTGAGTGAACCAGCTAGCTACTTAGAAGCAGAACTCATAGATACAGAAACAGTGAAAACTGTTAAATTGATACCAGAACACACTAATCAAAAGCAAAATGAAAAGGGAGCTGATGTATAAATCCATATATTCTCAAAAGTAAATAAATAAATTGTTGGGAACAACTAACAAGTAATTGAAAAAGCTTGTTGGTAAGTCCATAATCTGAAGAAGAATTACTTCTGCCATTTAAAATTGCTAAAAGTGTTTTTAAATTAGTAAAAATGTTTTTACTAGTATTTAACACTCACAAAACAAAATGTGCTTTTAAGTTATAAAAGTATTTATTTGAGAAGCACATGTCTTTTTAAGTGCTTTTACATGAAGTATAATCACTTTTATAAAAATTTTACATGCTTCTGAACAAAAGTGTTTTGAGTAAAAGCCAGTACCAAACAGATCAATTTGTGTTGAATCTAAGTGGGTGCATTGTTCTTCACTTTTTTCTCAAATTATGTCCCATAAAATGAGCACTAATAATATAATAACAGTGCCTATTTTATTTGTCATCATATATTATCAAGTGATAAATATTATTCATCTTCTCTAAATTATTTTTTAACTGACTTTTTTCTTTATTATTCTCATTATACAATGTATATTCATGACCAAAACCGTTCATTTTTAAATCTAACTATAAAGATCATCTCTGTAAAAAATCAACTAAATTAGAAATCGTTTATATTTAATTTGATTAACTATTTGTTTATTGACAACAAATACATGACCAAACAATTTTTTATTTAATTAATTTTTTGTAGATATAATTTTTGTATAAAATATAAAATATAAGTAATTTCGATCGTATAAATATACTGTAGAATGAAAATAATAAAAGAGATAATTAGTGAAGAAAGTGAATTAATAAAGATAGATAATATTCCTCTATGACGTTGAGGCTTACCTATTTTATAATGCATATAAAATCCTTAGCTTTATAATTGTATACGAGTGGGTACACCACCCAAAAATAAGCCTCACACAAGAATTTATCGAAACCGAAAAATGGAAATTTGTAGGACAAGGATCCTCTGCCAGAAAAGTGGAAATTTGTACAAATGAAGCAATAAATAAGTTATTAAAGAATAGAAGAGATGATATTAAGCAGTATTTTCCAAGTCAAACTGAAACAGGTGTAAAGTGTTGTACACGTGGCAAATTACTTGCTTGCTTGGTCCCACTCAAAGTGTCAAACTTGAGATGACTTTGAGAAGATGAAGCGCCCCTGAGGCTGGCGAAAGTGTGACACAAACACACACCAGGTCTACTAGGCGTTAGGGTTTTTGCCTAACTTTCACTCTCTACCACCACCGCCACTACCACCGTATTAGGGTTTCTGGAGGAGCAGCAGACAATGGAGAAGATAGCATCGGAGTTGGAAGAGTCGGAGTTGAAGCAGAGGAGTCTCAGCAAAGCGTACGAGAGCTTGCATGCCCAGGCTTCTTCCGTCCTCCTCTTCACCGTGCAGTGGAAGGACCTCGAGGACCAGTTTGAGTCCACCCGGAACTCGCTCGAGACCCGATTCCGAGAGCTGGAGGATCGCGAGAAGGAAGTCGGGTTCAAAGAGAAGCAGTTGGAGGCCCAAGCCAACGAATTGCGTGGAATTGAGGCATTGATCGAAGAGCGACTACAGCAAGTTGAAGAAGGTAAGAACCACTTGCAGTCGCTTGAGCAATTGATTGAAGAATATAGAGAAGAGATTGATGGTAAAGAGAAGAGGTTCGAGGAAGTTCAGAAACTGGTTAGGGACATGGAGAGTGATTATGGTAAAGTCCAAGAACGTTTCAAAGTGCGCACTAGGAAATTGAAATGGGTTGAGAAAACTATAGAAGACAAGTCCAAAGAGGTTGAGTCTAAGAAGATGGATGTCAAAAAGGTTCAACGAGTGTTGAACAAGTACAATGGGGACATTAAGGTGAAAGAGAGACAATTGAATGCGATTCAGGGGTCAGTTGAGGAGCGCAAAAAAGAATTTGATTTGAGAGAAGAGAAAATTAAAGCGGTGCAAATATCGATTGAAGAATGTGACAAAGAGATAAAATTGAAAGAGGATAAACTTGGTTTGATTGAGAAATCGATTGTGGGATGCTCTAATGCACTGGATACAAAAGAGAAAATAATTAAGAACGTGGATTTGAAAGTGAAAGACTTTTGTTTGCATAGGCAATCAATGGAGGAGTGGTCCTGTAAACTTGAGTTGCTAGAGAGGGAACTTGAAGGATGGGTTGAGAAGCTTGAATTGAAAGAAAAACAAATTGAGTCAAAAGTTGAGGAACTTAATTTGATTGATAAGAGGGTCAATGAATGCCTCAATGAGGTACAAGAAAGGGAAAAGCATTTGGATTCACTCAAAAAGTCGGTAGAAGAATGTTTTGATGGACTTGAAATGAAAGAGAGGTACCTTGAACAACAGGCCAGAGAGCTTGAATTGAAGCAGAAACAATTTGAGTCGATTCAAAAGTCCACTGAAGAACACACCCAAAATAATAATATGAAATCAAAGGATAAGAATAATATCCTTGATTCTCATGTGAAGATTGAGCAATTGGATTATATCCCTGCTAACATTGCCACTGTTCCTTCGTCCACAAGTGATCAATCCAGCATCAATAGGGATGGTAAAGGCTTGCAATTATTCATGAAAGAGCATTTGAAGAGAATCGATGTAGTGGGTATTGAAATGGCTGCAGTTCTTCAAGCCTCATCAGACCCAGCGAAGTTGGTTTTGGATGCAATGAAAGGGTTTTACCCTTCAAATTTGACTGTGGACAGCAGGGAGTTTGATTTTGATTTGAGAGTTATTAGAAGGAGTTGTATTCTTTTGTTAGAGGAGTTAAAGAGAGTCTCACCACAAATTAATTCTCAGGTGAGAGAAGAAGCAATGAAGTTGGCAGCTGATTGGAAGGCTAAGATGACAGTGGCAACTGAGAATAGGTTGGAGGTTTTGGGATTTTTGCGGCTTCTTGCTGCGTATGAATTGACGTCTACTTATGATGCGAAGGAGCTTCGAACTTTTCTTGCTATAGTTTCTCAGCATGAGCATGCAACTGAATTAAGTCGGGACCTCGGTATCACAGGTAAGGCACCTGATAAACTCTGTTTATTTTTTCATATTTCTATCTGTAATTTTTATTTGTATAATAATCTCTTTATTTTGAATATATATGTTGAATAATTCTCTAGAGTGGACGGTACTCAAACTAGATTTTCTTATTAATTTCTCAAAGTTTGACGAGTCATATGGGTCGTTTATCATATTTCTCTCTCTTGTTAACAGCAGCTACTATGCTCTTTACATGTAATGGGATTGCAGAGGCTGAAAATCTATCTCATTTTATAACATTGATGACTCATATATGTCAGAAAAAATGGTTCTGAAATGTTCATGTCGTGCCTTATGGGAGCTTCTTTTTAGAAAGGAAAAAATAAAGTAAAATTGTATGGTTATAGTCTTCCATTGTAGAGAAGCATTGGTTACATTCCCTATTGGACATGCCTTACACTTTTGCATTTTACAGAAACATTGTAGAGTAGCCATTTACTTTAAGAAGTTGTTGCAACTTGCAAGAAATGTTTCTTAACCATGTTTCAAAACAATTGTCTATTAGGCCTCATTATATTCTGCAAAGATATTTTATATTGCAAACAGTTCTTTCTTTTTATTTTTTCAACAGCTTCTCTATCTTTTTTGCTGGCCTAAAAATCACAAACAGTTTTATTTGTCCCTATTTTATAATTATGTTGTTTAAGGCTTACAACTTCTCTTTTTACATGTTTTCGTCTCATTTATCCAATAAGAATCTCAGTGGAGATAACTGGTGCACATATGCTCTTCTTTTGATACCATTATATCATAACCATATGATGATTTTACATACGCAAAAAAAGCCTTTACTAATTTATATTCAGTTTTCTTGGTAAGATTTGGACCTAATAGCTATGCCCACACCTTATAACTTGAGTCAAAGCACAAGTGACACATAATGCTATAAATATATTTGATATGTTAAACTTAGAAATATTCACTCTCTGTCTTTTGCCTTTTCTTTGTTTCTTACAATTGCTTAGAGGGCAGCACCATTTGTTCCCCTGTTGAAATTGAGGACACAGAACCTTCACTGGTCAAGAATGCAGCAACTTTTTCTTCTCCAAATCTTCAAATAACTGCCACCACAGATTCAAGGTATTTGCAGGGGTTTCTAAATGAGCATTTGAATGGGAATCATTCAACCCAGGACGAAACATTGGCTGCTCTTCAAGTGTCATTGGACCCCGCAAAACTTGTGTTGAATGTGATGCAAACTTCTTTTGCTCAATACTGGAGAAAAGGAGATGTTCGTTCCAAAGAAACTTTCATGTTGCATTACATTTCCCTATTGGACCAGTTGATGAGAGTCTCACCACATGTTGGACCACAAGTGAAAATAGATGCAATAAAGCTAGCAATCAAGTGGAAAGCAAGATTGGGAGCCGATACTGATAATTCACTTGTTCATTTGGGCTTTTTGCTGTTTGTAGTTACATATGGGTTGCTTTCTACATTTAATATCAATATAGATGAGGTTGCAATGCTTCTTGGGAGGATTTCCCAGCATAATCAGGCTCTAGAATTATGTCAGACACTAGGTTTTGCTGATAAGATCCCTGGTAAGATTCTTGAAAATTAGCTTCGTAGTGTGCTGTTTGTGTTCCACGTACCATTACTCTTATCTATTTCTTGGTATGCTATTTAATTTCTTTCTGCAATGTATAATATTTTGGCTATAGATGTTTGTAATATGAGTGTCTGAGATGCCATTCTCGAATAATATCTTTGGGTTGGTTTTATACTCCCTTCAGGAGCTAATGAGTTGAATATCAGCAAAAGGCTTTAGGATGATTTAGAAACCTAAGTTAAACTTCATGATACAAATTGCCACTCCTAGACTTCTAACGTCTTCTTTTCCATCTTCTTTTGTCAATGCATTTGCCAATACCTTTTTTAAGTTTGGGTGGTGCTACCATGCAACTCTTCTTCTGAAACTTCTCTGGATCTGTTTGGTAAGTCCTGCAATTTTGTTTTGCATGTGCAGATTTTATTCGAAATCTTATTGAAAGCAACCAACTGAGTGAGGCTGTTAGATTAATCTGCACCTTCAAGTTAATTGACAAATTTCCCCCAGTACCACTCTTAAAAGAGTATGTGGAGAATGCAAAGAAGTCGGCCATAAAAATTAGCAGGAAAAAGAAATCACTTGTTGAAAAGGTACCTTAGCTCTTCTTTGGACATCAAATATCTTCTTCTAGGACCATCCTCAATGTAAATGTACATCTATTAATTTAAGCTCACATTTTACTTTTTCTCACAGGATAAGGTTGTGGATGACGAAATAGCTGATTTAAGAGCTGTGATTCAATGCATCAAAGACTACAACCTCGAGTCCGAATACCCATCTGGGAACATTGAAACACAAATAGCTTGGCTGGAGAAACTAAAGGAGGACCGGAGACAGTCAGTGCCATCTCCTGCCTCCAAGGTTGAACTACAAGTGCAGAAAATATCTCTTGCCTCCAAGGTTGAACAGAAAGAACAGAACAAATCTCTTGTGTCCATGGTTGAACAACAAGAGCAGAGAAAACCCCTTGCCTCCATGGTTGAACAAGAGCAGAAAAACTCACTTGCCTCCATGGCTGAGCAACAAAAGCATAAAAAAGGGAAGAAACGTAAGACCACGGTTCAAGCACAACAGCATAAAAAAAAATGTCATCAAACATCCATATCAGCTGCTGCAGGACCATCCTATGAATTGCCAAATTTCACCCCTGGCTATCGGCTGCCACCATGTTCATCGTCTTGGCCATATGAAAATTATGGATATGCTGGGCGGTTTGGTATGACTGCCAACAACCGTGGAAATGGTTCTAATTTTGGTGCCATACAGAATGCTGGAATGCATCACCCGTATCAATTCTTGCCCTGCCCTCCTAGATACTGAAATTCTGAAAACCCAGCTCCGGTGCGCAGTGCTGATTATAGTTTACAATTCTCGTATCCTTGCTCCTAATTTTATTGATGGTGCAACTTTGTTAGGTTGCCAGCCTGCTTTCTTTTCAAAGTTGCATTGCATCTATTTAGGAGAAGCAGCTCTTTTGATTGACTTCATCCCCAAGAAACCTTTGACATAGATGGATGCGAATGTTATGAAAACCTGATTATACATGTTTAATGTTCATAGGAATGTTTTAGCTGTTATATGATTCCAGGCTTTAACGTTTATCCCTTTCAAGGCATTTGGTACCCATTTTTATTTTTTATCCAATCTTTATTTGCAAACAAGAATATAACCTAAACCGTAAACGCCTCTTAAGGCAATAGACAATTCATATGGTTCTGATTAAAATAAAAATAAAAATAGTAATTTAATTATTAAACTGTATTCTGCGTCGCGTGATATCATATCACCCAAAATAATTAGTCACCCATTTTGTTTTCAATTGGGTCATGGACTCATGGGTGAATCAGTTAAGCTACTTTTCTAAATTGATGAGGGTGGGTGGGCTCCAAAGTTTGATTTCTTATATAGAAAAAAAGGAAATGTATATATATAGAAATTTTAAAATGGTGGTAAGTCTGTAATTTTAATATTATTAATGGAGAAATTTAATTGTTTTTTTTTTTTTTGACCAAAGGGAGAAATTAATTGTTAAAGAAGAGATTAAGATAGATCATACAGTCATCCAGTAAAACAGCGAAGGAAAGCCTCTGTTTGGACACGTGGCAAATTGCATGCTTTCAGTGGAACGCAGAACGCTTCTTCTTCTTCTTCTTCTGTGAGAACTGAGAAGGTATCCTCCACCACCACTACGTCCGTACATTTAGGGTTTATATACTGGGGCAGGGCAGCTGACAACGGAGAAGATGGCCTCACATTTGGAAATGTCGGAGCTGAAGCAGAGCAACATCGGCAAAGCGTACGAGAGCTTGGCCCTGCAGTGGAAGGACCTCGAGGACCTCTTTGAATCCACCCGGAACTCGCTCCAGGCCCAATTCCAAGAACTCCAGGAGCGTCAGAAGGAGGTGGAAACCATAGAGTTCAACTTCAACCCGGAGATGGAATCCAGGGCCGAAGAATTGCACGGAATCGAGAAATTGATCGAGGAGAAACTACAACAAGTTGAGGAAGGTAAAAATCTCTTGCATTCACTTAAATCATTGATTCATGAATATAACGAAGAGATTGAAGTTAAGGAGAAGCGATGGAAGGAAGTTAAAATATGGGTTGGCGAGAAGGAGAGGGATTATGATTTGGTCCAAAAACGTTTCAAAGAGCGCGCAAGGAAATTGAATTGGGTTGAGAAAACTATAGAAGACAAGTTGAAAGAGGCTGAGTCTAAGGAGGAAAGTCAAAAGGGTTCAACTAGTGTTGAACAAGTATGGTGAGGATATTGAGTTGAAAGAGGGGCAATTAAATGCGATTCTGGGGTCGATTGAGGCGAGCAAGAAAGAACTTGATTTGAAAGAAGAGAAAATTAAAGCTGCGCAAAGATTGGTTGAAGAATGTGAGAAAGAGATGAATTGAAAGAGGAGAAACTTATTTTGATCCGGAAAATGATAGTGGAATGCTGTAATACACTGGATTCAAAAGAGAGAATGATTAAGGCAGTGGATTTGAAAGTGAATGATTTTTGTTTGCTTGAGAAATCAATGGTGGAGTGGTCCTGTAAACTTGAACTGAAAAAGAAACAACTTGAGTCAAAAGTTGAGGAACTTAATTTGACTGTTAAGAGGATCAATGAATGCCTCAACGAGGTCCAGTTGGAAAAAAAAAAAAATTTGAGTCACTCAAAAAATTGATACAAGAGCGCGAAAAGCATTTGGATTCTCTAGAAAAGTCAGTACAAGAATGTTCCCATGGCCTTGAAATGAAAGAGAAGCAACTTGAACAACAAGCCAAAGAACTTGAATTGAAGCAGAACCAATTGGAACGTACCCCTGCTAGCAATGCCATTGTTCCTCTGTCCGCAAGTAACCATCTGATGCCTTCACGTATGCAAAACAAGCCTTTTCTTATTTATATATAAATTTTTGTTGGTACAATGTGAACCTAATAGCTTTGCCAAGCCCTTCACCCCATACCTCTAACCTTGTGTCAAAGTACAAGTGGCACATAATGCTATGAAGGTCCTTTGTTTTATACTGCCTTCAAGAACTAATGGGTTGAATGTTAGCAAATAACTTTAAGGTGATTTAGAAACCTAAAATAGACTCCATGATATGAAATAAGGTATTAGGACCTTGAGGTATACAGTTGTGCAACCTTGAGACTAATAAGGTTCCACCTTGAGACAAAGGAAAATCCCCTTGATCTTGATACTAACAAAATCAAACAAAACCTATATGTGTTTAAGACTTCATAAAGTACGTATTAGGAAATGAAAAAAGATTACTGCTTTTCTTTATATAATAGTAGTTAAATGGGTTTATTGTATCAAAATCGTTTTACTCGTATTTGCCACTAATCCAACCCCCGTTTAGTAATTGTGTTAGTGGACGGCTTAATGTCAAGTAATAGTCAATCCAAACCCCTAAGTTTATGTGAGGTTCAAGTGGTGTTAAAGATTGTGACTCCTAGACTTCTTACTTCTTCTTTGCGATCATAAATATGCCTTATTTTGTTAAGTTAATGCATTTGCCAACAGTACCTTATTTAAGTTTGGGTTGTGCTACCATGCAATCCTCGTTGAAAATTCTCTGAATCTGTTTGGTAAGTCCTGCAACTTTGTTTTACATGTAGGCTATGTAGCAGATTGTACTCGGAATCTTATTGAAAAGAAGCCACTGATTGAGGCTGTTAGATTGATCTGCACCTTCAAGTTAATTGACAATTTTCCCCCAGTACCACTCTTAGAAGAATATGTGGAGAATGCAATGGAGTATGAAAAGGTACCGTAGCTCTTCTTTGTACATCACATATCTGCTTCTAAATAGTTAAATTTTTGACCATCGTAAATGTACATCTATTTAAGCTTGCTTTTTTAGTTTTGCTCACAGGATAAGGTTTTAGACGACCAATTGCTGATCTAAGAGCTGTGATTCAATGCATCAAATACTACAACCTCGAGTCTGAATACCCATCCAGGAACATTGAAATACGAACAGTTTCACTGGAGAAACTAAAGGAGGACCAGAGACGTTCAGTGCCATCCCCTGCCTCCAAGGTTGAACCACAAGAGCAGAACAAATTTCTTTCCTCCATGGTTGAACAACAAGAGCAGAAAATATCACTTGCCCCCATGGTTGAACAACAAGGACAGAAAAAATCTGCTGGCTCCAAGGTTGAAAACCAAGAACAGAAAAAACCTCTTGCCTCCATAGCTGAAGAAAATGAGCAAAAAAAATCTCTTGACCCCAAGGTTGAGCAAGAAGAGCACAAAAAATGGAAGAAAGGTAATACCATGTTTCAACCAGAACAGCGTATGAATAAAAGTCATCGGACATCGGTATCAGCTACTAGACCACCTTATGGACTGCCAACTTTCACCCCTGGCTATCCACTATCAAGTTCGTCATCTAGGCTGTATGCATATTA
This sequence comes from Purshia tridentata, assembly GCA_003254885.1. NCBI lineage: Eukaryota > Viridiplantae > Streptophyta > Magnoliopsida > Rosales > Rosaceae > Purshia > Purshia tridentata. The sequence continues at coordinate 26,398 of QANT01001739.1, read as the reverse complement.
CAGATGCCTTGATCAGTCTCCTAATTTTGGTGCCATACAGAATGCGGATCAGTTTCGATTCTTACCATCTTCATACCGTCACCCCTACTTAAGCAAGCAAGCAAGGGTGCCAGCCTGTTAAATATTCCACATCGTCAAGTTACGTTGGTTTGTCCAATACATAAGTTTGGGCAATCACCTCTTAAGCATGCTTTTGAAGTTGAGTTAAGTTTAAACTTTGATAAGTAACTCAAGCCCTTATAAGCCTATATGTAAATCTTTCCATTTTAGGAATATTTTTTTCAACAAATGTTATGCTGTTAAACCTCGGTAGATTTTGTTGTGAACTGTAGTGTAGTTTCAACCCATATGCTTTGTATGATCAAATTTGTTGTGCTCCGTGAGTATTCCTTCCCTCCTCAGTGGAGGATTGTCGGTTGGTTTTCCAACGTTTGAAGCATGAAGTAGTCATTCCCTCTGTGGATTAACCTATAGTTAACTCTTAGCAATAAATTGTACCAAATATTCCACAAACTAATAATGAAGAGAGAGAAATTTACCTATCTACATAAAAATTAATTTTTCAAAAAGCTCTAGAACCCACTAATCAAAAGCTAAAAGCAAAAAAACCACTAATAAAAAAAAAAATTTGTAGCAAGTTAATAAGAATACTGTTATATTAATTTATATCCTAAAATTATATTTCAATTTTGGGTCTCAAACTATGTGGTAATGATGCATATATTAACATATAAGTTTATTTTGTCTGAATAAATGATTACAATATACTCCCACATTATTTGGATAAAATAAGACACATATTTGACATCCAAACATTCTTTATTCTGTAAAATTATATATTAAGGTCGTAAAAGATCAATCAAATCACCTATTAAACAAAAGAAGTGATTAAGCGCTAAATTCCAAGTCAAACAGAAAGGCAAAGACCGATTAGGCCAAGATTGGGAAAAAGCTTGACACGTGGCTTTTTGCATGCTTACGTGGTCCCAATGAGAAACTTCTATTTCCTTTAGTCCGTACGACTTGGTTGCTATTTTAATATTTTATGCTATATACGTGAACATGAAATGCAGAACGAGAACGCTTTCCCTGCTTCTCTCTGTGAGAGGGTTTTAGAAAGTGAAGTCCCATTTGGGCTGGCCTGAGACTGAGACACCTCAACTACCGATTAGGGTTTCTTTCTTTCTTTCTTCAACTTCAACCCTCCATATTCCACCACCACTACGTCCGTACAGTTGGGGTTTTTGCAGAGCAGCAGAGAATGGACAAGATAGCGTCTGACTTGAAAATGTCGCGGTTGAAGCAGAGCAACATTGGCAAAACGTACCAGAGCTTGACGATGCAGTGGAACGACCTGGACGATCACTATGAATCCACCCAGAACTCGCTCCAGACCCGATTGGAGGAGCTCGAGGACCGCGAGAAGCAAATCGACTTCCGAGAGAAGCAGTTTCAAGAAAAAGAGGACACCTTTAACTCGCAGATGGAGTCCAAAGCCAAAAAATTGCATGGAATCAAGAAGTTGATCCAAGAGAGGCAACAACAAGCTGAAAAAGGTGAGAACGAGTTGCTTTCGATTCAGTCATTGGTTCAAGAATATAGTGAAGAGCTTAGAGCTACAGAGAAGCTGTTTGAGGAAGCTAGCAAATTGGTTGGGGATAAGGAGAGGGAGTATGATTTGATCCTAAATCGTTTTAAAGAGCGAACTAGGAAATTGAATAGGGTTGAGGAAACTTTAGAAGAAATGTCTAAAGAAGTTGAGTGTAAGGAGAAGGAAGTCAAAAGGGTTCAACGAGTGTTGGACAAGTACATTGAGAAAGTTGAGTTGAAAAAGAAGGAATTTGAGGTGCGCAAGAAGGAATTTGATCTGAAAGAAGAGCAAATTAAAGTGGCGCAAAGGTTGATTGAACAATGTGACAAAGAGATCAAATTGAAAGAGGATAAACTTAGTTGGTTTCAGAAATCAATAGTGGAATGCTCTAATACACTGGATTTAAAAGAGAAAATGATTAAGGAATTGGAGTTGAAAGTGAATGGTTTTTGTTTGCATAAGAAATCAATGGTGGAGTTGTCTTGTAAACTTGAATTGAAAGCAAGGGAATTTGAAGTATGGGTTGAGAAGCTTGAACTGGAAGAGAAAGAGAAACAAATTGAGTCAAAATTTGAGGAACTTAATTTGATTGATAAGAGGGTCAATGAATGCCTCAATGAGGTCCAAGAACAGGAAAAGCATTTGGACTCACTCGAAAAGTCGGTACAAGAATGTTCCCATGGACTTAAAATGAAAGAAAGGCAACTTGAAAAACAGGCTAGAGAGCTTGAATTGAAGCAGAAAAATTTCGAGTCTATTAAAAAATCCAAGGAGAAGCCTAATATCCTTGCTTCTCAAGTGAAGATTGAGCATGAGGAGCATATCCCGGCCAATAATGCCATTGTTACTCAGTCCGTAAATAGGGATGGTAGAGACTTGCAGCTGTTCATGAAAAAGCATGTGGAGAGATATAATTTAGTGCGTATCCAAATGACAGCTCTTCTTCAAGGGTCACCAGACCCAGCAAATTTGGTTTTGGATGCAATGCAAGGGTTTTACCCTTCAAATCCGACTGTGGACAGCAGGGATTTTGAGTTGAGAGTTATTAGAAAGAGTTGTATTCTCTTGTTAGAGGAGTTAAAGAGAATGTCACCCCAAATTAATCCTTTGGTGAAAGAACAAGCAATAAAGTTGGCGGTTGATTGGAAGGCTAAGATGACGGTGCCGACTGAGGACAGGTTGGAGGAATTGGGTTTTTTGCGGCTTCTTGCTGCATATGAATTGGCCAATGCTTATGATGGGAAGGAGCTTCAAAGTCTTCTTTCTATAGTTCCTGAGCATGCAATTGAGTTATGTAGGGACCTTGGTATGACAGATAGGGGACCTGGTAAGCTCTCTTTATTTTTTCATATTTAAATCTAAATTTCTTATTTGTATATAATTCTCTTTATTTTGACTATGTAATATATACACTGAATTATTTCTAGGGTGGACAGTCTGCAAAACCTTGATTTTCTGATTTACTACTGAACGGTGAAGAGTCATATGGATTATTTATCATATTTCTTATCATTTTTAAGTCAATAAATATACATCTACATGTCATGGGATCATTGGGATGTTTATAACATTAATGACTCATAGATTTCTGAAAGAAAGGTTCTCAAATGTTCATGTTGTGCCTCATGGGAGCTTCTTTTGACTGTGGAAAAGAAAATTTTAGTGATTATAGTTGAGGTTTGAAGCATCTCATGTTGCAGGTTTTCTTCTCATTTATCTCATAAGAATCTCAGTAGACATATCTGGTGCCACAAATGCTCTTCTGTTTATACCATATCATCATAGATCTTGTTATTGCAAATTGTTCATATACTTCTAAATTGGTCTTTTAGGCAGTCTTCATCCAAATTGCACGTAATACCATTTTTTTTCTTTGACATATCTGAAACGGCCTTTTCTTATTTATATTTAGTTTTGGTTGGTAAGATATGAACCTAATAGCCATGCCCACCCCCATCTCACACCTTACCGCTTGATCCAAAGCACAAGTGGCACATAATGCTAATAATTTTTTATATACTAAATTCATGATTTACTTACTCAGTAACCTTTCTACTGTCTTTTTCTTTGTTTCTTACAATTGCATAGCAAGCAGCATCATTTGCTCCCCTGTCGAAATTGAGACACCAGAGTGTTCGCTGGCAGAAAATGCAGACACTTTTTCTTCTCTGAATCTTCAGTTAATTTCTACCACAGATGCAAGGAATTTGCAGGGGTTTCTAGATCAGCAATTGAGTGGGAATCATTTAATACGAAATGAACCTTCGGATACTTCTCAAAGATCATCGGACCCAGCAAAATATGTGTTGGATGTGATGCAAATATCTTTTGCTGAATACTGGACAAAAGAAGATGTTGGTTCCAAAGCAATTGCCATGCTGAGTTATATTTCCCAATTGGATAAGCTGATGAGAGTCTCTCCGTATGTTGGACCTGACGTGAGAGAAGATGCAATGAAGCTAGCAATCCAGTGGAAAGCAGAATTGGAAGCTCATGCAGAAAATTCATTGGAGGTTTTAGGTTTTTTGCATTTTATAGGTACATATGGATTGCTTTCTCCCTTTAATGGAGATGAGATTGCAGTGCTTCTTGGGAGGATTTCTCAGCATAAACAGACTCTAGAATTTTGTCAGACACTCTGTTTTGCAGATAAAATCCCTGGTAAGTTTCTTGAAAATTTTCCATAGTGTGCTGATTCTGGTCCACTTACCATTATGCACTTGTTAATATAACCTTTAAGTTTTGGTGGTGCTGTCATGCAATTCTCCTTTTGAAACTTCTCTGGAGCAGTTTGATGAATCCTGCAATTTTGTTTTACATGTAGCAGATTTTATTCAGAATCTTATTGAAAGGAATAAATTGATTGAGGCTGTTAGATTGATTTTCACCTTCACGCTAATTGAAAAGTTCCCACCTGTGCCACTCTTAGAAGCATATGTGGAGCATACAAATCATTTATGCTGGGAAATGTGCAGGGAAAGGATTTCCCTTGATGAAAAGGTACCTTAGCACTTCTTTGGACATCCAATATCTTCTTCTTAAATACTTAAATCTTCGACTCCATCCTCATAAAGCTTACTTTTACTCACAGGATATGGTTGTAGACTACCAAATTGCTGTTCTCAGAGCTGTGGTTCAATGCATCAAAGATTACAACCTTGAGTCTAAATACCCATCCCGAGACATTGAAATACAAATAGTTGGGTTGGAAAATCTGAGGAAGAATTGGAGACGTGCGGCACCATCTATTGCCTCCAATGTTGAAAGACAAGAGCAGGAAAAAGGGAAGAAACGAAGTAGTAGCACTTTTGCCCCCGAGTTTCAACCACAACAACAGCAGAGAATTTCTCGACATTCATTGCCTACTTTCATCCCCGGTCTGCAATCACGTTTGGGGCATGAAATTTCTCGACCTGTGCAGTTTGCAGAAAATCATGGACACCCTCGGCAGTTTGGTATGGCATCCTATGACTCTGAAATAGGTCCTAATCCTGGTGCTATACAGAATGCTGATCAGTTTCGATTCTTACCATCTTCGTACCATTACCCCAAATTCTAGGGTGCCAGTCTAATGCTTTGAAATCATGAATAAGATGGTTTAAGCTGCTATATGATTCCAGGTAAGAACGTATTTGTTAGATTGTTGTACAGCATAGTGAGGATTTTTCAAGGCACTGTCTCTTATTTGTACACTGAAAGCTCTTTTGTTACGTATGGATTACCATGATTGCATTGATGCACAATTTAATTTGTGTGTTGTACTTGTACCCCATGCCTCAACACTGATGCTGCACTAATGCATTTATGGAAAATACTATGGGCATCTTATTTTGGAACTATCTTTGTACCACATCTCTAATACAAATAGCTCATACCTCTAATAGAGAAGTGGTACACAAAATGGTTCCAAAATGTAGTACATTTAGCATTATCCATGCATTTTTATGTGGAGAGGAGAACTTACTTGAGAGATACATGCTTTGCGTGGTCAAATCTGTCGGGTTCTATGAGTTTTCATCCCCTATTAACATTTTTTTAATTTTGAATCACATCCCCGATTAACCTTTAGTAAGAAATACAACTATAATTGACTCTTGGTAATATATTCAACCAAAATGTTCCACTAACTAATTATGAATTTATGAGTCAAGAGAGTGAAATTTACCTATAACAACAAAAATTATTTTATTCTATATATTTAGTCACAAACAAGAATAGACCGTAAATTAGAATAAAAGAATAGACCTCTTAAGGCAATAACCAATGCATTTGATTCTGACTTTAAAAAGTTCAAATAATTTCAATATTAAAATGTAATTTCCGTCACAAAATATCATATCACCCAAATATTAGTCAGTTTTTTTTTTTTTTGTTGGGTTGGATCAGCTAGCTACTTTGGTTAACAAGTGTTAGAAGCAGAACTAACAAAAAAAAAAGTGAAAAATCATGAAACACTAGAACCCACTAATAAAAAGCAAAAAAGAAAAAAGAAAAAAAAGGTTGTCGGTCAATAAGAATATTGTTGAAGATCATAAAATTTTGAGATCTCAAATTATGTGGTAGTTAATAAAAAATGGTGCTATGAGACCTATTTAGATTCAAATTTACGACAAAAATTTGAAACCTCAGACATTATTTAGAGTATAATTGTAATAATATGGTAGTTGAAGGTCGTAGCATAATTAAATCACTTATTAAACAAAACAAAAGAAGTGATTAAGCGATAAAATCCAAGTCAAACATAAAGGGAAAGACCGATTAGACCAAGATTGGAAAAAGTTGGACACGTGGCATTTTGCATGCCTTTGTTGTACCAATCAGAAAGCTCTATTTTTCTTTTGGTCCGTACTACTTGGTTTCTATTTTTACGGCATACGTGAACGTGAAATGCCGAACGCTTTCTTTTCTTCTCTCTGTGAGCGAAGCAAATGCACTATTCCATTGGGTTGGCGAGAGAGTGAGGCACCCCCACTAGCCATTAGGGTTTTGTATTTTCTTCACCACCTCTATACGTCCGTACAGTTGTAGGTTTTCGCAGAGCAGCAGAGAATGGACTATATAGCGTCGGAGTTGAAAATGTCGCGGCTGAAGCAGAGCAAAATCGGCAAAGCGTACGAGAGCTTGACTCTGCAGTGGAAGGACCTTGACGATCACTTTGAATCGACCCAGAACTCTCTCCAGATCAGATTCCGAGAGCTCGAGCACCGTGAGAAGGGCATCGCCTTCCGGGAGAAGCGAGTGGAGGTCAAAGAGACGACTTTTAACTCGCAGATGGAATCCAAAGCCAAAAAATTGCATGACATCGAAAAGTTGATCCAAGAGAGGCAACAAGAAGCTGAGAAAGGTAAGAATGACTTGCTTTCGATTCAGTCATTGACTCAAGAATATAGTGAAGAGCTTAGAAATAAAAAGAAGCTGTGTGAGGAAGCTGGGAAATTGGTTGGGAATAAGGACAGGAAATTGAAATGGGTTGAGAAAACTTTAAAAGACAAGTCGAAAGAGCTTGACTGTAAGGAGAGGGAAATCCAAAGGGGCAAACGAGTGTTGAACAAGTCCCGTGGGGATGTTGAATTCAAAAGGAGGCAACTAAATGCGATTCAGAGGTCGATTGAGGAGCGCAAGATAGAATATGATTTGAAACAAGAGCAAATGAAAGTGGCGCAAAGGTCAATAGAAGAATGGGACAAAGAGATGAGATTGAAAGAGGAGAAACTTAGTTTATTTCAAGAATCGACAGTCAGATGCTCCAAAAGCCTGGATGAAAAAGAAAAAATGATTAAGGCAATGGATTTGAAAGTGAAAGATTTTTGTTTGCTTCAGAAATCAATGGTGGAGTGGTCCCATAAACTTGAATTGAAAGAGAGGAAAATTGAAGGATGGGTTGAGAAGCTTGAACTGAAAGAGAAACAAATTGAGTCAAAAGTTGAGGAACTTAATTTGATTGATAAGAGGGTCAATGAATGCCTCAATGAGGTACAAGACAGAGAAAAGCATTTGGACTCACTCGAAAAGTCAGTTCAAGAATGTTCCCATGGACTTAAAATGAAAGAAAGGAAACTTGAAAAACAGGCCAGAGAGCTTGAGTTGAAGCAGAAACAATTCGAGTCTATTCAAAAATCCAAGGAGAAGGCTAATATCCTTGCTTCTCAAGTGAAGATTGAGCATAGGGAGCATAGCCCTGCTGACCATGCCATTGTTCCTCTGTCTGCAAGTAATCCATCCAGCGTCAATATTGATGGTAGAGCCTTGCAGCTGTTCATGAAAGAGCATTTGAAAAGAATTAATTCAGTGGGTGTGGAACTGGCAGCTCTTCTTCAAGGGTCACCAGACCCAGAAAATTTGGTTTTGGATGCAATGCAAGGGTTTTACCCTTCAAATCCGACTGTGGACAGAAGGACGTTTGACTTTGAGCTGAATGTTATTAGAAAAAGTTGTATTCTTTTGTTAGAGGGGTTAAAGAGAATGTCACCCCAAATTAATCCTTTGGCGAAAGAACAAGCCATGAAGTTGGCGGCTGATTGGAAGGTTAAGATGACAGAGGCGGCTGAGAATAGGTTGGAGGTTTTGGGCTTTTTGCGCCTGCTTGCTGCGTATGAATTGACTTCTACTTATAATGTGAACGAGCTTCAAAATCTTCTTGCTATAGTTCCTGAGCATGCAACTGAATTATGTCAGGACCTTGGTATCACAGATAAGGCACCCGGTAAGCTCTTTTTATTTTTTCATATTAACTTCTGTATTTCTTATTTGTATAGTACTCTGTTCATTTTGAATATGTATCTATACATTGAATTATACTATAGAGTGGACCGTCTGCAAAAACTTCATTTTCTGATTCCTACTGAACGTTTGAAGAGTCAAATGGATTAATATCATATTTCTTGTCATTGTTAAGTCAATAAGCAGATATCTATATCAGCCGCTACAATGTGCCATTTACATGTCATGGGATGTTTATAACATTAATGATCTTAGATGTCTGAAAGAAAAGTTCTGAAATGTTCCTGTTGTGCCTCATGTGAGCTGTTTTACAGTGGACAAATACAAAAACAAAAAAATTGAGTGATTATAGTTAAGGTTTATAGCATCTCATGTTGCAAATTTTCTCTTCATTTATCTCATAAGAATATCAGTGGACATATCTGGTGCCACATTACATATGCTCTTCTGTTGATACCATACCATCATAGATCTGATTATAGGAAATTTTCATACAGTTCTAAATTGGTCTTTTAGACAGTCTTTATCTCCCATTTGCACATAATACCATCTGATTCTTTGACATATGTGAAACAGCCTTTTCTTGTTTAACTTTAGCTTTGTTTGGTAAGATTTGAGTCTAATAGCCATGCCCACCCAACCCGACACCTTACCACTTGAGGCAAAGCACAAGTGGCACATAATGCTAAAATATCTTTTGATATGTTGAATTCATGATTAATTAATTTACTCACTAACCTTTCTACTGCCTTTTCTTTGCTTCTTACAATTGCATAGTGAGCAGCATCATCTGCTCCCCTATCAAAATTGAGACACCAGAATCATCACTGGCAAAAAATGCAGAAACTTTTTCTTCTTCGAAAACTCAGTTAATTTCCGCCACAGATGCTAGGAATCATAAAATATGGAATGAAACTTCGGATACTTCTAAAAGGTCGTTGGACCCAGCAAAACTTGTTTTGGATGTGATGCAATCATCTTTGGCTGAATACTGGACAAAAGGAGATCTTGGTTCCAAAGCAACTGCCATGTTGAGTTACATTTCCCGGTTGGATGAACTGATGGGAGTCTCTCCGCATGTAGGACCTGACGTGAAAGAAGATGCAATGAAGCTAGCAATCCAGTGGAAAGCAGAATTGGGAGCTCATGCTGAAAATTCATTGGAGATTTTGGGTTTTTTGCATTTTATAGCTACATATGGATTGCTTTCTACCTTTAATGGAGATGAAATTGCAGTGCTTCTTGGGAGGATTTCTCAGCATAAACAGGCTCTAGAAGTTTTTCAGACACTCTGTTTTGCAGATAAAATCCCTGGTAAGTTTCTTGAAAATTAGCCTTTGTAGTGTCCTGTTTGTGTTCCATTTACCATTATGCATTTATTAATATTGCGAACCTTCAAGTTTTGGTGTGCTACCATGCAGTTATCCTTTTGAAACTTCTCTCAAGCTGTTTGATTAATCCCGAAATTTCGTTTGACATGTAGCAGATTTTATTCAAAATCTTATTGAAAGGAAGAAATTTATTGAGGCTGTCAGATTGATTTCCACCTTCAAGATAATTGACAAGTTCCCCCCTATACCACTCTTAAAAGGATATGTGGAGTATACAAATAACTTTTTAAGGGAAAGGAAGTCACTTGATGACAAGGTACCTCAGCACTTCTTTGGACATCCAATATCTTCTTCTTAAATAGTTAAATCTTGGACCCTATCCTCACTGTAAATGTACATCTATGATAGCTTACTTTTGCTTACAGGAAATGGTTGTAGACTACAAAATTTCTGTTCTCAGAGCTGTGATTCAATGCATCAAAGAGTACAACCTTGAGTCTGAATACCCATCCAAAGAAATTGAAGTACAAATATTTGGCCTGGAAAAACTAAAAGAGAATCGGATACTTGTGGCACCATCTATTGCCTCCAATGTTGAAAGACAAGAGCAGACAAAGGGGAAGAAACGCAGTAGCAGCACTTTTGCCCCCGAGTTTCAACCACAACAACAGCGGAGAAATATATGTCATTGGGCAGCCTTATCGGATGCTGGACCCCCGGGCTTTCTGTAGTCAAGATTGGTGAATGAATTTTATGGACAGACTAGGAAGTTTGCAGATAATCATGGACACCCTGGGCAATGACTCTGAAATTGATCCTAATTTGGGTGCCATATATACAGAATGCTGATGAGTTTTGATTCTTAATTACCATCTTGGTACCTTACGGTTACCCCTGATTCTATTAATGGTGCAACTTTGCTTGGGTGCCATCCTTGTTACTTTCTGAGTTACATTACCTCCATTTAGGAGAAGCATCTATTTTGACTGACTTTATTGTAGAAACCTTACACATAGAATCATAGATGGGCTACTTGGAATGTTTTGAAACCATGAATAGATGTTTAATTGTTAATGTTAATAGATGGTTTAACCTAGCTGCTATATGATTCCAGGTCAGAACGTATATGTTAGATTATTGTTACAGGCTTTAATGCTCATTTTAAGCTAATCTAAGCACAAATGTGTTGTGTGTTGTACATAGAGATGGTCGCTATGTACAAGCTACAAGCTTAGAGGATGATGATGATTCCACACACTTGTGGTGGTGCGCAGCAAGAACTATGGGTCAACTCTTTAATGATAAGTACAAAGGGTAGCTCTTGGTAATAAATACAACTCTTACTCTCAGTAATAAATGCAACTATAATTAACCAACTATTAGTGATCAATAAAAAAAATATTCAACAAACTAATATTGAAGAGAGATAATTTTACCTTTCCACACAAAAATAATTCAAATTATTTTATTAAGTTAAAGAAGAGATTAAGCGTTAAATTCTAAGTCAAACATAAAGAGTAAGACCAATTTGGTTAAAATTACAAAAAAATTGAACTCACCTAAATGGATCCCACCTCACACATGTACAACATGATCCAGATTGTTTTAATCAACTCACTCACTTTTTAAAGAAAAAGAAGAAATTAAGCGCTAAATACTAAGTCAAAGTGTCGAACATAAAGTGAAAAACCGATTCCGATTGGACCAAGAAGGGAAAAAGTTAAACACGTGGCATCTTGCATGCTTGCGTGGCACCAATCAAAACCGATATTCTTTTTGGTTGTCCGTACAGAAATAACACGCGGTTTCTATTTGTGCCGTAGTACGTGAAGTGAAAATGCAGAACTCTCTCTTCTCTGTGAGAGGGTTTTGAGCAAATGAAGTGACAAAGTGAGACAGAAAGCTGCTTCATTAGGCATTAGGGTTTTCCATTTTCGTTAAGTTTTGCTCTCCATACTCCACCGCCACAGTTGGGTTTCTGCAGGAGTAGAAGAAATTAATGGAGAAGATGGCCTCCGTTTCGGAAGCGTCGGAGGAGTTTAAGCAGAGCAATGTCGGCAGAGCAGAGGAGAGCTTGGCCCTACTGTGGAAGGACCTCGACGAGCGCTTTCAATCCACTCGGGACTTGGTCCAGACCCGATTCCAAGAGCTCCGGGACCGTCAGAAGGAGTTGGAAGCAAAAGGTATGAACTTTTATTCGGAGATGGAATCCAGAGCCAAAGAACTGCATGGGATTGAGAAATTGATCGAGGAGAAACTACAGCAAGTTTATGAAGGTAAGAACCAATTGCACTCGATTAACTCATTGATTCAAGAATATAACGAAGAGGTTGACGTTAAAGAGAAAAGGTTGGCGGAAGCTGGGAAATTAGTTGGCGAGAAGGAGAGGGAATATGAGTTGATCCAAAATCGTTTTAAAGAGAAAACTAGGAAATTGAATAGTGCTGAGAAAACTTTAAAAGACAAGTCGAAAGAGGTTGAGTCTAAGGAGTGGGAAATCAAAAGGGTCAAACGAGTGTTGAGCAAGTTCACTGGCGATGTTGAATTGAAGGAGAAGCAATTAAATGCAATTCTGGGGTCCATTGATGTGCGCAAGAAAATATTTGAATTGATAGGAGACAAAATTAAGGTGTCGAAAAGATTGATTGCAGAATGTAACAAAGAGATGCAATTGAAAGAGAAGAAACTTTGTTCGATTCAGAAATCGGTAGTGAAATGCTCCAAAACACTGGATTCAAAAGAGAAAATGGTTAAGGAAATAGATATGAAAGTGAAAGATTTTTGTTTGCATAAGAAGTCAATGGTAGAGTGGTCCTGTAAACTTGAGTTGAAAAGGATGGAACTTGAAGGAGGATCTGAGAAGCTTGAACAGAAAGAGAAACAGTTTGAGTCAAAAGTTGAGGAACTTAATTTGATTGAGAAGAGGGTCAATGAATGCCTCAGTGAGGTACAACAACGAGAAAAACATTTGGATTCAATCGAAAAGTCGGTGCAAGAATGTTCCCATAGACTTGAAATGAAAGAGAGGCAACTTGAACAACAGGCCAGAGAGCTTGAATTGAAGCAGAAACAATTTAAACTGAAGATTGAGCACTCGGAGCATATCCCTGCTAACAATACCACTGTTCCTCCATCCACAAGTAATCAATCCAGCATCAATAGGGATGGTAGAGACTTGCAGTTGTTCATGAAAGAGCGTTTGAATAGAATTAATTCAGTGGGTGTGGAACTGGCAGCTCTTCTTCAAGGATCACCAGACCCAGCAAATTTGGTTTTGGATGCAATGCAAGGGTTTTATCCTTCAAATCCGACTGTGGACAGCAGCAGGTTTGATTTTGAGTTGAACGTTATTAGAAAAAGTTGTATTCTTTTGTTAGAGGAGTTAAAGAGAATGTCACCCCAAATTAATCCTTTGGTGAAAGAACTAGCAATGAAGTTGGCGGCTGATTGGAAAGCTAAGATGACAGTGGCGACTGACAATAGGTTGGAGGTTTTGGGCTTTTTGCGCCTGCTTGCTGCATATGAATTGACCTCTACTTATGATGTGAATGCGCTTCAAACTCTTCTTACTATAGTTCCTGAGCATGCAACTGAATTATGTCCGGACCTGGGTATCACAGATAAGGCACCAGGTAACCTCTTTTCACTTATTTCATTTTCTCTTGGCACAATATTTATATATTTAAATTTACACCGATATATCTGAATTTATTGTTTGTATAAAATATATATAGTAATTGTATGATTATAGTCAAGGCTTAGAACATCTCATGTTGCATGTTTTTTTCTCGTTTATCTCACAAGAATCTCAATTGACATCTGGTGCCACATATGCCCTTCTTTTGATTCCATTCATCATTAATCTGGTTAGTGATAGGTAGTCTTATCACCAATATGCGCATAATACCATCTTATTCTTTGACACATGTAAAGCAAGCTTTTTCTTTTATATCTTTTGTTTTGGTTGGTAAATTTGAACCTAGTAGCCATGCCCACCCCCAACCCCACAATGTACCACTTGAAATGATGCACAAGTGGCACATAATGCTATATATTTTGATATGTTAAATTCACGAAGAATCACTTACTAAACTGTCTACTGCCTTTTCTTTGTTTCTTGCAACTGCACAGCGGGCAGCGCCATTTGTTCCCCTTTTGAAATTGAGGAACTAGAACCTTCTCTGGCAACGTCATCTTCTTCAAATCTTCTACTAACTGCCACCACAGATGCAAGGAATTTTCAGGGTTTTCTAAATGAGAATTTGTGTGGGAATCATTTAACACAAAAAATAACTTTGTCTGCTCTTCAATATTCGTCAGACCCGGCAAAACTTGTGTTGGATTTGATGCAAACATCTTTTGCTCAATACTGGAAAAAAGGAGATGTTGGTTTCAAAGCAACTGTCATGTCGGGTTACATTTCCCTATTGGATCTGCTAATGAGAGTCTCTCCGCATGTTGAACATGGTGTGAAAAAAGATGCAATAATGATAGCAAATCAGTGGAAACAAGGAATGGGAGCCAATACTGAAAATTCATTGGAGCTTTTGGGCTTTTTGCATTTTATAGCTACATATGGATTGCTTTTTGCATTCAATGGAAATGAGATTGCAGTGCTTCTTGGGAGGATATCTCAAAATAAACAGGCTCTAGAATTATGTCGGACACTTGGTTTAGCAGATAAGATCCCTGGTAAGTTTTTTGAAAATAAGTTTTCACTCTTATTTATTTCTTGGTGTGGGCTATTTCATTTCTTTCTGTAATGTGCATTATTTTGTCCATTAATGTTTGTGAATATAAGTGTCCTAGGTTCCATGTTTTCCTTATGCTGTTGTGATAGTTATCCTTGGGTTAGTTTTATGCTGCCTTCAGAAGTTAATGGGTTGAACATTAGCAAATGGCTTGAAGATGATTGAGGAACCTATGATAAACTTCATGACACAAGTTAAGGTATTAGGAAAATTTAAAATGAAGAAATTATTTACAGACTTATTAAAGGGGATGTTTTATAACTGTTGTTCAGAAGCTTAGTAAATTTCCTCGGAAATGTTTCTTTTATTTGTTTTATTTTGATATCTATTTGATTGGGAACGGTTATTCTCTCCTAGGATGAGAATTCAAAGTTCATGAATGTATGTTCTTTCCTGGCAGGTATTCTGTGTTTTCCTTGCGTAATTATGATTTGTGTTTTAGTTTCTTCTTTTCAATCATAAATATGCTTTCGTTGGTTAATTATGCATTTGTTGATATTACCTTTAAGTTTTGGTGGTGCTACCATAAAATTCTTCTTTTGAAACTTCTCTGGAGTAGTTTGATGAATCCTGCAATTTTGTTTTACATGTAGCAGAGTTTATTCAGAATCTTATTGAAACGAAGCAAGTGATTGAGGCTGTTAGATTGATTTTCACCTTCAAGTTAATTGAAAAGTTCCCCCCTGTACCACTGTTAGAAGCATATGTGGGGTATGCAAATAATTTTTGCAGGGAAAGGATTTCACTTGATGAAAAGGTACCTTAGCACTTCTTTAGACATCCAATATCTTCTTTTTAAATAGTTAAATTGTTGACCCTATCCTCATTATAAATGTGCATCTATGAAAGCTTACTTTTGCTCACAGGATATGGTTATAGACTACCAAATTGCTGTGCTAAGAGCTGTGTCTCAATGCATCAAAGACTACAACCTCGAGTCTGAATACCCATCCAGGGGCATTGAAATACAAATTGTTCATCTGGAAAAACTGAAGGAGAATTGGAGACTTGCGGTAGCATCTCTTCCCTCCAATGTTGAAAAACAAGGGCAGGAAAAAGGCAAGAAACGTAGCAGCAGCACTTTTGCCTCTGAGTTTCAACCACAACAGCAGAAAAATATATGTCATCGGGCAGCTATATCGGATGCTGGACTCCATCCGTTTCCAACATTCACTCCTGTCTATCTGCAGTCAAGATTTCTGTATCAACAGACTGGGCAGTTTGCAGCAAATCATGGACACCATGAAATGGGTGCTAATTTTGGTCCCATACAGAATGCTGCAGTGCATAATCCGTATCAATACTTGCCCACTCATCATCTTTATGGTCCTAACTAAACCAGCTGTGTATATCGCAATTCCTGCCAGCATGCTATATTGTAATTCTTTCTTTAGCATTGAATCACCCCAAAAGTTTTGGTAGGTTGCCATGCTGCTCTCTTTCTAAGTTGCATTACTTACATTTTGACTGAATTTATTGTAGACACCCTACACAGAGATGGAGTACTTGAAATATTTTGAAAACCTTAATGTGCATGCTTACTATTAATAGGATGGCTTTAGCTGATGATATATGATTCCAGCATAGTGATGATTTTTTAAGGCAATGTCAGATTGGTGCACCCATTTCTCAATGCTGTTATGCTTCAGTACCTGTGCACCCAGCTATAGCTATCTAGCTTGAACAATCAAAAAATTCAACTGATTCATCAACCCACTTCAATTCAATTCAGTTAATATTCATAATTCATCTCTCTGTTTTGGACTTTAGTCAAAGATTTCAATCACATTAAAATCTCTCTCTTTCTCTGTGCACAGTGACATTCTCCCTCTCTGCACATTATCGCATAATCTTCTCTCTGCATTTTCATTTCGCGCGGTAATTACTAATTACTGCTAGAAACACGACGCCGTTTGGCTCAGCAAATAAAGTTCGAATGGGCCAAGACCAAATATTTGAAAAGGTTGGACACGTGACATCTAGCATGTTTTGCGTGGTCCCACCTAAAAATACTATAAGTTTAACTAAAATACCCATTTGTGCACCTACCTAACTTTTTTTTTTGTTTATTTTGTGTACCTATTAATTTTTTTTCATGTTTATTTTGTGTAATTACTATTTTTTTATGTTTATATTTTTTCGTGTGAATTTTATGCACCTACAGGCTACTTGTACTTACAATAATACTTTTATTTCCGTATTATTTTGTATACCTATAATTTATATACATACATAATGTTTTGTGTATGTTGATTTATAGATTTAATGCATTCAATTATGAAAATTAATCAATTAAATCTCTAAAATTTATGAATTTAAATTAATTTACTTTTATTAATGACAATTGACAAGGACATATTTTATAATATAAAATAGTTTTAGATATGTTTTAATTTTTTAAGTGGCTGTAATTTTAAAATTGAACTAAAAAGTTATAGAAATGCTAAAGGTCCTAAAAATTAATTTAAAAAATGTCCCAAATGATTGGCTGTAGCACATCAACTTGAGAGGCTAGAGCACGTGAACTGACTGCACCACGTCAGGATCGTGTCGGTCTGTCGTATCTGGGATCATTTTTCCCAAAGCATTGCTGAAAAAGCTAAGGAGAGTAATAATGGTTTGGAAGCCTTTACGAGTGTGTCCTCAATATTTATATAAATATCCTAAAATAATAACAGAAATAAAATTTATTTGAAGGATAGTTGGGAGATTTCGCAACCCACTTTTTTTCCCTCTCTTTTGCTGGCAGATGCGTGGGCTCTCACATTTAGCTCTCAATGGCTATCACGCTCAATTCTCCGGCCTGTTATTTGATGTTTGAGAGCAAAGAGTTGCTCTCACTCTCACTCTCACTCTCATGGCTGGTGGAAAGCTTTAGAAAAAGAGTTCGAGTGGTTAATATCCTTTGTTATTTTTTACAATGGAGAAGATGGCCTCGGATTCGGAAATGTCGACCGAGTGGAAGAAGCAGAGCAGCATCGACGAAGCAAAGGAGGAGAGCTTGACCCTGCTGTGGAAGCACTTCGACGATCACCTTGATTCCTTCCGGAGCTCGCTCCGGACCCGACTCCAGAACCTCCATGGCCGTGAGAAGGAGTTGGAAGCGAAAGAAACGACCTTTAACTTGGAGGTGGAGTCCAAAGCCAACGCCTTGCATGAGATTGAACAGTTGATCCAAGAGCAACGACAACAAATTGAAAAAGGTGAGACTCACTTGCTTTCGCTTGAGTCATTGATTCATGAACATAACGAGCGGTTAGGGGGAGTTGAGAAATTAGTTTTGGACAAGGAGATGGAGTATGGTTTGACCTAACAACGTTTTAAAGAGCGCAAAAGGAAATTGAAATGGGTAGAGAAATCTATACAAGACAAGTCCAAAGAGGCTGAGTCTAAGGAGGAGGAAGTGAAAAGGGTTCAACGAGTGTTGGACAATTGCACTGAGTTTGCTGAACTGAAGAGAACCAATTAAATGAGGTTTTGGGGTCGGTTGAGGAGTGTAAGAAAGAATATGATTTGAAACAAGAGCAAATTGAAGAATTGGACAAAGAGTTGAAATTGAAAGAGGAGAAACTTTGTTTGATCCAGAAATCGATTGTGGAATGCTCTAGTACACTGAGTTCAAAAGAGAAAATAATTACGGAAATGGATTTAAATGTGAAAGATTTTTGTTTGCATAGGCAATCAATGGAGGAGTGGTCCTGTACACTTGAGTTAAAAGAGAGGGGACTTGAAGGATGGGTTGAGATTCTTGAGAAGCTTGAACTGAAAGAGAAACAAATTGAGTCAGAAGTTGAGGAACTTAATTTGATTGATAAGAGGGTTAATGAATGCGTCAATAAGGTACAAGAATGGGAAAAGCATTTGGAGTCACTCGAAAGGTCGGTACAAGAATGTTCCCGTGAACTTGAAATAAAAGAAAGGCAACTTGAACAACAATCCAGAGAGCTTGAAAACAAGCAAAAATAATTTGAGTCGATTCAAAAGTCCACTGAAGAACACACCCATAAATTGAAATCAAAGGAGAAGGCTAATATCCTTGATTCTGAAGTGAAGATTGAGCAATTTGAATCCAGCATCAGTAGCAATGGTAGAGGCTTGCAGTTTTTCATCAAAAAGCATTTGAAGAGAATTGATTTACTTGGTAGCCAAATGAGAGCTATTCTTCAAGCCTCATCTGACCCAGCAAAACTAGTTTTAGATGCAATGCAGGGGTTTTACCCTTCAAATTCAACTGTGGACAGCAGGGAGTCTTATTTTGATTTGAGGGTTATGAGAAGGAGTTGCATTCTTTTGTTGGAGGAGTTAAAGAGATTCTCACCACAAATTAATCTCCTGGTGAAAGTAGAAGCAGTGAAGTTGGTGGCTGATTGGAAGGCTAAGATGGCTGTGGCGACTGCGAATACGTTGGAGGTTTTGGGCTTTTTGCGGCTTCTTGCTGCGTATGAATTGACCTCTACTTATGATGTGAAGTAGCTTCAAAATATTTTTGCTATTGTTCCTCAGCACGCAACTGATTTATGTCGGGACCTTGGTATCGCAGATACGGCACCTGGTAAGCTCTTTTTACTTATTTATTTACTTAGTTTTTCATATTTATATCTAAATTTCTGATTTATATAATACTCCCTGCATTTTGAATATGTATATATACATTGAAAAATTCTCTAGAGTGGTTCATCTGCAAAAACTTGATTTTCTAATTAACTTCTGAACGTTTGAAGAGTCATATAGGTTATTGATCATATTCCTTATCATTGTTAAGTCAATAAATAGACATCTATATCAGCAGCTATAATGCCGTTTACATGTAATGTTATGATAGAGGCCTGTAAATCTTTCTCACTATATAACATTAATGACCCATACATGTCAGAAAGAAGATTTCTGAAATGTTTATGTTGTGCCTCATGTAATTTAGTTGGGGTTTATAGCATCTTATGTTGCATGTTTTCTTCTCATTTTTCTCATAAGAATCTCAGTAGACATATCTGGTGCTACATATGCTCCTATGTTGATACCATTTCATCATAGATCTTGTTATTATAAATTTTGCATATACTTCTAAATTGGTCTTTTAGGCATTCTTTATCTCAAAATTGTGCATAATACCATCTGATTCTTTGACATATCTGAAACAGCCTTTTCTTATTTTTCTTGAGTTTTGGTTGGTAAGATTTAAACCTAACAGCCATGCCCACCCCCACCCCACAGCTTACCACTTGAGTCAAAGCACAAGTGGCACATTATGCTATAAATATCTTTTGGTATGTTAAATTCTTAAATATTCACTCACTAATCTGTCAACTGCCTTTTCTGTGTTTCTTACAATTGCATAGCAAGCAGTGTCATTTGTTCTCCTGTTGCAATTGAGGAACCAGAACCTTCACCGGAAAAAAATGCAGCAACTTCTTCTCCAAATCTTCAACTAACTGCCACCACAGATGCAAGGAATTTTCATGGTTTTTCAAATGAGAATTTGAGTGGGAATCATGTAATACATAATAATCCTTTGGATGCTCTTAAGGATTCATCCAACCCGGAAAAACTTGTGTTGGATTTGATGCAAACATCTTTTGCTGAATACTGGAAAATAGGAGATGTTGGTTTCAAAGCAACTGTCATGTTGGGTTACATTTCCCTATTGGATCAGCTAATGAGAGTCTCTCCGCATGTTGAACCTGGTGTGAAAAAAGATGCAATAAAGATAGCAATTCAGTGGAAACAAGGAATGGGAGCCAGTACTGAAAATTCATTGGAGCTCTTGGGCTTTTTGCATT
This sequence comes from Purshia tridentata, assembly GCA_003254885.1. Classification (NCBI taxonomy): domain Eukaryota; kingdom Viridiplantae; phylum Streptophyta; class Magnoliopsida; order Rosales; family Rosaceae; genus Purshia; species Purshia tridentata. Next base: position 6,228 of record QANT01001739.1, on the reverse strand, counting down.
GTATATCTACATTTGGATTGCTTTGTGCATTCAATGGAGATAAGATTGCAGTGCTGCTTGGGAGGAATTCTCAGCATAAACAGACTCTAGAATTTTGTCATGATAAGATCCCTGGTAAGTTTCTTGAAAATTAGCCTTTATAATGTGCTGTTTGTGTTCCAGTTACCATTACTCTTTTCTATTTCTTTGTATGCTATTTAATTTCTTTCTGCAATGTACAATATATTGGCCATAGGTGTTTGTAAATATGAGTGGCCTAGATAGAAGATTCCATTCTCGTGTCGTTGTGCTAGGGTGATACTTATCTTTGGGTTGGTTGAGAAACTGAAGTTACACTTCGTGATATAGGCTATATTATGTATTTTATAGTGTACACTGCCATGTCAATCCTCCTTTTAGAACTTCTCTGGAGCAGTCTATGTTTTACATGCAGCAGATTTTATTCAGAAACTTATTGAAAGGAAGCAACTGGTTGACGCTGTTAGATTGATTTGCAGCTTCAAGCTAGTTGACAAGTTCCCCCCTGTACTCTTGGAAGAATGTGTGGAGGATGCAAAGAAAATTTCTATGGAAATGTGGTCAAAAAAGAAAGCAAGTGATGAAAGGTACCTTAGCTCTTCTTTGGACATCAAATATCGTCCTCTTAAATAGTTAAATCTTGGACCCCATCCTCATTGTAAATGTACATCTATCAAAGCTTACTTTTGTTCACAGGATAAGGTTATAGACCACCAAACAGCTTTTTTAAGAGTTGTGATTCAATGCATCAAAGACTACAACCTTGAGTCTGAATACCCATACAAGAACATTGAAATACAAATTGTTCAGCTGGAAAAACTAAAGGGGAATTGGAGCCGTCCGGCACCATCTATTGCCTCCAATGTTCAAAGACGAGAGCAAGAAAAAGGGAAAAAACGCATTATCAGCACTTTTGGCCCTGAGTTTCAACAACATCAACAGCGGAAAAAAGCATGTCATCGAGTAGCTGTATCGGGTGCTAGACCCCATCCATTGCCAACTTTCACCCCTGTCCATCACCCATGTCTATCTGGGCAGTTTGCAGAAAATTATGGACACCGTCGGCAGTTTGGTATGCCTGGCAGCGACTATAAAATTGGTGCTAATATGGGTGCCATACAGAATGCTGCAGGGCATAATCCGTATCGATACTTGCCTACACATCGTCGTTGTGGCCCTAACTAAACCACAAGTGTATATTGTAATACCTGCAAAATTAATCTAAGCTTTAACTTAGTGTATATGTACATGCTTATCAGACCAAAAATATGTATATATGCATGCTTAGAGACGTTAGAGAAGGGTGTTTATGAACAGATGTACATGCTTAGAGGTTGATGTTTGTGATGCTACGCCTACACCACAGTTAATGGGAGTGGGCTGAGCAAATTTGTTCTCTATTGAACATGTATCGTGACATGTGCCAACTATATTAACTATGGTGTCTTAGTAATAAATGCAACCAAATGTTCCACACTAACTAATAAGGAAGGGAATAAATATTTTCACCTATCCACACAAAACTAATTTTCTTCCATCTCTACTCAAAACAGCTCCTTTTTTATCTGGGGAAAAACACTTCTAAGGAATTTCATTATTGAAATGTATTTCCCCTCACAATATATCATATCAACCAAAGTATGTATTCTCAAAAAAATAAAATAAAAGGGTAGTAATGAAGTATATAATTATAATATTAATGGGGGCAATTTCTAATTATCAGTAAAAAGGATAACTTACTGAAGAATTAAGAGAAGAAGAGTAAATTACACGCTATACTCAAAGTCAAACAGGGAAAGAAAGACCTGATCAATGGAAAAAAGTTGGACACGTGGCATCTTGCATGCTTGCGTGGTTCCAAACTCCTAATCAAAACCGCTGTTCTGTTTTTTGGTCCGTACAGCAATGGTTTCTATTTTTGGGTACGTGATGGACATGATGGAACGCAGAACGCATTTCCTTTCTTCTCTGTGAGACGGTTCAAGTCTTTAGAAAATGAATTAGCCTAATCATTAGGGTTTCGTACTTTCTTCTAACTTTCCTTTCTCATCCTCCACCCAGCGCTTTATAGTTAGGGTTTTTGTTACAATGGAGAAGATGATCTCGGACTCAGAAATGTCGACGGAGTTGAAGAACCAGAGCAACATCTACAATGCTGAGAAGAGCTTGAACGTTCAGTGGAAGTACTTAGACGACCACTTTGATTCATTCCGGAACTCGCTCCGGACCCGACTCCAAGACCTCCATGATCGTGAGAAGGAGTTGGAAGCTAAAGAAACGAACTTTAAGTTGGAGATGGAGTCCAAAGCCAACGTTTTGCATGAGATTGAGCAGTTGGTCGAAGAGAAACGACAACAAGTTGAAAAAGGTGAGACCCACTTGCATTCTCTTAAATCATTAATTAATAAACATAACCATGAGATTGAAGTTAAAGGGAAGAGGTTAGAGAAAGTTATTGAGTTAGTTTGGGAGAAGGAGAGGGATTCTGACTTGGTCCAAGTACGTTTTGAAGAGAGCATTGTGAAATTGAATTGGGTTGAGAAAACTGTGGACGAAAAGTCGATAGAGCTTGAGTGTAAGGAGAAGGAGGTCAAAGAGGCTGAACAAATGTTGAACAAGTGCAGTGATTACCTTGAGTTAAAGGAGAGGCAATTGAATTTGATTATGGGGTCGATTCAGGAGCACAAGAAAGAGTATGACTTGAGAGAAGATCAAATGAAAGAATGGGAGAAAGAGATGAAATTGAAAGAGGAGAAACTTAGTTTGATTCAGAAATCGATAGAGGCATGCTCCAGTACACTGAGTTTAAAAGAGAAAATGATTAGGGAAATGGATTTGAAAGTTAAAGACTTTTGTTTGCATAGGAAATCAATGGAGGAGTGGTCCTGTAAACTTGAGTTGAAAGAGAGGGAACTTGAACAATGGGTTGAGAAGCTTGAATCGAAAGAGAAACAATTTGAGTCGAAAGTTGAGGAACTTCATTTGATTCACAAGAGGGTCAATGAATGCCTCAATGAGGTTCAGTTGAAAGAGAGATCTTTTGATTCACTCAAAAAATCGTTACAAGAACGTGAAAAGCATTTGGAACGACAGGCCAAAGAGCTTGAATTTTATCAGAAGCAATTTGATTCAATTCGAAAATCGACTAACATCATTGATTCTGGAATGAGGATTGAGCAATTGGAATATATCCCTCCTGATAACAATGCCACTATTCCTCCATCCTCAAGTAATCAATCCGACCAAAATGTTCAACTAACTGCCACTGCAGATGCAGGGAATTTTCAGGGTGTTTTAAATGAGAATTCGAGTGGGAATCATTTAATACATAATAAATCTTTGTCATCAGACCCGGCAAAACTTGTGTTGGATTTGATGCAAACATCTTTTTCTGAATACTGGAAAAAAGGAGATGTTGGTTCCAAAGCAGCTCTCATGTCAGGTTACATTGCTCTATTGGATAATCTAATGAGAGTCTCTCCGTGTGTAGAACCTGGTGTGAAAAAAGATGCAATGAAGATAGCAATCCAGTGGAAACAAGGAATGGGAGCCAATTCTGGAAACTCATTGGAGCTTTTGGGCTTTTTGCATTTTTTATCTACATATGGATTGCTTTCTGCCTTTGATGTAGATGAGATTGTAGTGCTTCTTAGGAGGCTTTATCAGAATGAAGAGGCGCTAAAATTATGTCAGACACTTGGTTTTGCAGATAAGATCCCTTGTAAGTTTCTTGAAATTTAGCTCTCGCTGTTTGTGTTCCACTTACCATTACTCTTATTTATTACATAGTGGGCTATTTCATTTTTTTCTGTAATGTACAATAATTTGTCTATTGGTTTTTGTAAATATGATTGTCCAAGATTCCATTCTTGTGTCCCTTGTGCTAGGGTGATTGTCATCTTTGGGTTGGTTTTATATAGCCTTCCGGAGCCAATGGGTTGAATATTAACAAATGGTTTGAAGATGATTGAGAAACCTACGTGCATGGATGTTTTATAACTTTTGACTGGTTTGATTTTAATATCTAGTTGATTTGGAATGGTTATTCTCTCCTAGGATGAGAGTTCATGAATTTATGTTCTTTCCTCACTGGTATTCTTTTTGCCTTTCACAATTATGATTTGTGTTCTAGTTTCTTGTTTTCCATCTTAAATATGCTTTCTTTGGTTAATTATGCATTTGATAATATCACCTTTAAGTTTGGGTGGTGCTACCATGCAGTTCTCCTATTGAAACTTGTCTGGAGCAGTTTGATGAATCCTGCAATTTTGTTTTACATGTACCAGCTTTTATTCAGAATCTTACTGAAAGGAAGCAAGTGATTGAGGCTGTTAGATTGATTTTCACCTTCAAGTTAATTGACAAGTTCCCCCCTGTACCACTCTTAGGAGCATATGTGGCGGAATTAAATAAGTTTTCCAGGGAAATGCGCATGCAAAAGAAATCACTTGAAGAAAAGGTACCTTAGCTCTTCTTTGGACATCAAATATCTTCTTAAATGTACATCTATCAGAGCTTTCTTTTGCTCACCGGATATGGCTGTAGACTACCAAATAGGTGTTCTAAGAGCTGTGATTCAATGCATCAAAGACTACAAGCTTGGAGTCTGAATACCCATCTAGGGACATTGTAACAAAAATTGGTCGGCTGGAAAAACTAAAGGAGAATTGGAGACTTGCGTCGCCACCTATTGCCTCCAATTCTGAAAAACAAGAGCAGGGGAAAGGAAAGAAACGCAGCACCAGCACTTTTACCCCCTGGAGTTTCAACCACAACAACAGCCGAAAAATATATGTCATCGGGCAGCTGTATCGGATGCTGGACAACATGCATTGCCAACTTTCACCCCTGTCTATCCGCTGTCAAGATCTCTGTATATTTCTGGACAGACTGGGCGGTTCAGAAGATCATGAACACTCTGCGCTGTTGGCTGAAAATCATGGACACCCGAGGCAGTTTGTTATGGCTGCCAACGACTATGAAATTGGTGCTAATTTGGGTGCCACACAGAATGCTGCAGTTCATAATCCGGATCAATACTTGCCCACTCATTGTCATTATGGCCCTACCTAAACTGGTGTATATAGTAATTCCGAAAACCATCCTTGAACTATTAGCCTTGAAATATTTATTGTAGAAATCCTAGGCATAGATAAAATATTTTGAAAACCTTAATGTACATGCTGACTCTTAATAGGATGGCTTTAGCTGTTATATGATTCTGGTTAGGACGTTTATGTTGATTACAGCATAGTGTTCATTTTTCAATGCAGTGTTTCATTGGCGCCTCTAAGCTTATACCATGAAAGAATCTAATCAATTGGTAATAGAAAGAATAGCTCAAATGATTATAAGTTGTATTTTATACTAGATCAAAGTCAGCTGTGGTATGTGCCTTTTTGGTCTAAAGCTGTGGTATGTACCTAATTTGACAATAAATTTTTTTCAGCTGGACCAGGACCTCTTATGGATCTTTGTTATGGGTGTTAATAGTGAGTGTAATATCGAAAATTTCGGCGAAATTTCGCCGAAATTTTCGTTTTTTCAGAGGTCCGAAACGAAATGCACATTCCAATAGATTTTCGGACTAATTTCGATGATTTCGGCGAAATTTCGGATTGAAATTTCCACCGAAATTTCAGTAAAAAAACGTACTGATCTTGGAAAAATTTCGCGAAATTTCGCCGAAATTTTCGAGAAATAAAAGAAAAATTTCAGAGGCACAAAAGTAAGAAAATTGAAAACAAAAACAAGAATCGAAGAACTGAGATGAGGGCCAGAGGCGAAGCCATTGTCTTTTTCTGGGCTTGTGCCGTTTGTTGCCGAAAAAAAAGAAACTAAGGTAAGAGAGGGGACGAAGATGCAAGATCGAGTGGGTAAAGATGAGAGATGAGAGAGAGAGAGAGAGAGATGAGAGATGAGAGAGAGAGAGAGAGATGAGAGAGAGTGAAAGAGAGAGAGAGATAGTCACCGGCTGTGGGTAGAGATGAGAGATGAGAGAGAGAGAGAGAGATGAGAGAGAGTGAAAGAGAGAGAGATAGTCACCGGCGGCGCACAGATAGGCTTGAGAAGAAGAAAAACTGAGAGTATAATATATGTACGTGATAGGGTTAAGTTAATATACTGAATGATAATTAGGGACCAGCACCATTCACATATAAATATAAAATTTGTTGTTGCGACTTCAGCTAACATCTGCAAGCTGGTCCA
>QANT01001734.1:0-27061 GCA_003254885.1 Purshia tridentata | reverse complement strand
TTTCCAGTCACCTCTTATTTTTATTCTTAATCATATATTTAAAATTTAAAATTTAAAAAAAAAAGAATTAAAATTAAAATACTCAGTGAAATCTTTTTTTTTTTTAATTTGTATTAAAATAAAAGAATTTCAAATTTAAGGATTTCAAATGCAAAAATTTGAAATCAACGGACCCTAATAGTTCATGGTTGTATCTCACATTAAGCACCAATCCATGTAAATATAGTGCGCGCATTAATTTCAAAGGCAAAAGGAACACATGCATGGATTAATAATAAGCAATAACATGAGAGAAATTTAATTGAAGCAGCTGAACTTCTAGTCAAAATGGGCCATTTCAATTTGTTTGAAGGTTTCAGCTTTGCTTAGAACTTCCCTGGACTTGAGTTCAATAACTTATATTTAACCAAAGCACACTCTTATCAAATGACCAAATGAATTTCATTTTGAAGTCAGAGATGTGTTGCCCAGACCTTTTGGCTTCATTTGCAAACTAATGTACTACATGCATTTAAGCATGTATGACATATTGAGTTTTCTCCAAGGATTTTGTTTAGGTTATATGGACACATAATATACAAGTATGTCTAATGATTCAGGAAAAAGGCCAAATTATGATTTTGGTATCTATAGTTTAAGCTTAGTTAAACAAAGGTACGTATTTTTAGCTTTAATTGTCCCAATTTTGATATTGTAGTTCACTACTTGTTTCAATTGTGGCTCAATTGCTTAATTCCGTCAATATTTTTACTCAACAAGTTTAATTTGCTTCCTCATGTGCCTCTCATACGCCCCTCACGTTGTCATTCCATTAGATGAAACACTTGATGAAATCAAGTAATTGAAACAATGGATTAGTAAACTACAATATCAAAATTAAGATTAAAACTACAGGTACCCAAACTACAAGTACCAAAACCATAATTTATCCATGAGAAAATTAATCTGTTAAAATCCAGGAGTGAAAAATGTGTACTATATAAAATTTCTACTATTAGAGCACTACACTTTGCTGATAGGGTTTCACCAAATTTTGTGAGTAAATGATATGACAAATGGGGTTTCATTTATTCACTTTTGAATTTACTTTGAATCTTATTTATTTCTATCACGTAAGATATTGACTATTATGTATCATTTGGTGAGCCTAAGCCTCCCATTATTGTTACTAAAAAGTAAGATAGGTTGTCTTGGTTCCGTGCCATGGATCATTTCAAACTTGGCATCCACTACATTTTAGTGCGCTGAATAATTCTCTCCCTACGGATTTGAGTATGAAAGGCTCACCCCAAAGAGCGAATAGTCCTTTATTTTTCGTGGGTATCGCCATGCAACCCTAACCCCTTCTTCAGAAATAAGAGGCAATAATAGTGTGCCCATGCGACATTTCATCCAGCGTAAGCACCTTAAGATGGAGGTTTATTATTGAATTTGTTTTTGAAACTTTTTTTTTTTTTCACTTTATTCTGTTAAATTTAAATCCTCTTACTTTGTTCTCCAAACTTTGGATCACAAGGGTAAATCCTCCAACTTTGCCTTTTGAACTCATCTTCATCCATTTGTTCAGTTTTTGTTTCAACTTTGGCCCGATATTTGACTCATCAAACCTCTACTAAAATCAATAATCTTATACTCATTTTGAAGTTATGAATCTCTTTTTTACAACCATATAAAAATCACTTAAAACAAAGCTCTAGAACTCTAGATAATAAATAAAATTAAAAGTGTAGATAAGAATATAAAGTTCATGGAACAAAGTGAAAAGATTTAACTTTCAGATAACAAAGTGAAAAAAAGAGTATATTTCAGAAAGCAAATTCAATAATAAGCTTAAAATGAATTTGACCTAAAGTTTGAGATACAAAAAACCATAAAAGCAATAGCTATTGCAGGCTCAGCACCAAATGTATTGATTCCTATGAGATGTGAACAACTAGCTAGATTTCTTTTTATCTAGGGAAGGGATTGGAGGATACAAACTTGAGACATCTTCAATATTGCAGAGAGAAATATTATTAGACTTATAGCTAGATTAGTGATGTGAGCAACTAATTGACACATGCGTGCATACATGAAAGTTTTTATTTTTTCACCTTAGTAATGGTGATTCAAATATAAAATTTTTTCAACAAAGGTTGAGAAAAATTCTACTAAATGAGTATCGGTGGTTGAGTTAATTGGCTTGAAAGAAGGAAATTGGAGTAGGGTAGAAAAGAGTTGAATTTGTGTGAAAGGAGATTGGAGTAGTGTAAAAAGCATAAAATATTGGCAAAGTCGACAACACTAAATTCAAGTCATTAAGTGGGGTTTAGCTTCCACTGTCTCACTATACCGAAATGGATAAAAGCCTACAAGTCCACAATACAAGTTGTTTGTAATTTTCCTTAATTAAAGACAACAACACGTGTATACACAGATGTGATCATTTACACATTTCTACAAACCATTCATAATCGCATGGTTGTTGTGGCCTCTCATACCACAAACGTCATGTAGCTTTTATCTTTTCGGATTTCCCACCACTTCGTCGTGTAGCCTACTCAACTTTACAATATTGATTGTGATTTGTCTCGTTTCTATAAATTTTGTCACGTTTTCGATCATTTCCAAAACTGGAGCGCTCCGCATAAGTAGGAATACTATACAACCACAAAAATTCAGAACACTACTCAGCATCTTTTTGACATGATAACACCATATAATTATAAACTCAAATTAAAGTTAATGGGTTTGCGTTATATAACATGACTCCTTAAATGTGGATAATAAACGAATATGGTTAATGTCAAATTTAAATTCTTAGAAATTGTGAATTAAATATAATTATCCTACATTAAATACGGGACTGTTTATCAATAGGTATATTAACTGGAATGTTTCCCAAAATTGTACAGTAGTTTTTTGAGAGAAAATTTCACACCTTGATAGTATTTAGAGTAGAAAATTCATATGGTAGACCCAATAGGCACATATACTACATATCACCAATATGAATTAAGTTTTGTATAACAAATATAAGATATTAGACATTTTCACCCATTTTCAATTAATTTTCAATCAAATGCATTCTCTAATATCATGCTTATAATCAGTATTCTGACAGAATATTTAGAAATTAAGCTAGGTTTGAAATGTTGTGCACTTTGTACGTGGTTGCTCTCCTTAGACTTTTATGAGGGAAATCGAGATGCTTCCTTAGAAAGGGAGATAAAAATCTCCAATCTCCTCTTTGTATCCGAAATTACTCTTTTGAGTCTACCTCACAGGCTTTTTACTTTTCACACAATATATGGATCATTTACTTCTTTTTACTTTCCAGAAACTGTACGTTGCTCAATGCCACATCGGTCAATTAAACTTTCCTTCTGGCATGCACGGTCCATCTTCCAACACAAGAAACAATATGTACTAGACCTTTGTTTTTGCAATAATCAATTAATTAACTACCCAACAATAACTATCATTTTCAACTTCTCTATATAAATTGTGATAAATTTTACCAAGAGCGAAAGTGTGAATGCCTCAGATGCAGAGGTTTGAGTATTGTATTGATATTTATATGAAGATCACACTGAAGGGTATAGGGTATATACTTTATGTAATTATACATAATATTTATATATATTAATTAATTATTCAAGCCGGTCCGAATTGGTTTGGTTTCAATAGTGCTATAACCGGCCTCGAAACCAAACCAAGCAGGTCCAGTTTGGTTTTCTCCTCTGGTGTTGACTTTTTGGTCAACTCGGGTTTTTTTCGGTTTTTTATGCTTTGGTGTGGTCTGGTATTCCCAGTGCACGGTTTTTATGCCCACCCCTACTAGTTCTCACGTCACCGAAAAGTTTTTTATGTATTGACTTAAATGATGCCACATATGGGAGGCATTGAATATTCTAATGCACGCCTTTATAATTTCTTGCTTTATTCATAATCATCTTTAATCTTAATATTATAAAGCCAGGAGAGTGATTTTGTGTTACAAGTTTCATCAAATTTTGAATTGCCATAAATAACCCTCGATTAGACTAAAGAGTTAAATTAAACTAATCTAATCAAGTTAAGGATACAAATGTAAAATTAAGCCATTAAAAAAAATTAAGAAATAAAAACAAAAACACTCTACCACCTTATTAAGTGAAGAGAGTGGAGAGTTATAAAGTTTTCAAAAATTTTTAAAATAATTAGCTAAAAAATAAATAATATTAAATAACTAAAAAAATTTATAATTAAAAAGTTATATTTGCATGTGCGGAGCAAGTGCCAAGAGTCGAGTTTAATATAAATCTAAGGGTTGTAAAAGCATAGATGTAACTCGACTAACACTCAAAAGATGTTACAAATACATTTCAAATTTTGCCTCTAGTACTATTGCATAATAAATACATGACTAAAATTAAAAGTCAAAAAAAACAACAACAAAACCAATCACTGAGTACGTACTTCCTTTAAAAACTCAAGTTTTAGCTAATTTCAATCACATGACTCACGAAATATCATTGCTTGCATATTCAGAGTGTGTACATATTCCATACGTACACATTCATAGCTGGAAAATTACAAATAATTCGTTGACTTTTTTTGACAATATATTCTAGAATTCAAGCACGTTATTTTTGTGAAAGGAATTCAAGCACCTTCTTAATTATTAATGGGATTATATATATAAGGCATAACCTTTGATAAGAATCTAAGAAACCTTCCACACTTCACCAAATACGTACGTGCGGCTCTACACAGAGAGAGAAAGAGAGAGAGAGAGAGAGAGATGGGTAGAAGTCCTTGTAATTCCAAATACGTACGTGCGGCTCTACACAGAGAGAGAGAGAGATGGGTAGAAGTCCTTGTAATAATTCAAATGAGGGACTAAAAAGAGGAGCTTGGAGTGCTGTTGAAGACCAAATTCTTTCAGATTACATTAAAGTCCATGGGGAAGGGAAGTGGACAAAGGTTGCCAAGGAAGCAGGTGCATGCTTTATGTGTATATTGCTTAATTCCTTCCATATATATATCCTGTACTTAAGTAGCTTTCATGTGCTCTATGTGTATGTATATATTACGAGTATTGTCTGAGAATATACAGTATTATATATGTATGTATGTATGGTGCAGGTCTGAAAAGAGGTGGGAAGAGTTGCAGACTTCGGTGGTTGAATTATCTAAAAGCTGGTATTAAGAGGGGTAATATATCCAACCAAGAAGAAGATCTTATCATCAGGCTTCACAAGCTTTTAGGAAACAGGTCCTTCTTGATCTCAATAGTCCTCCTTTTGGTTTATTAATTTGAGTAATTTTCCTTTATTCTTTTGGGCATGTGACAACCAACAAATGCAAACTGCTACTTCTTTGGCAGCATGGTTTCTCTTCTTTTAGCATGTTAACAGTTATACAATAAAGTTGTTGGTTTACCACACTACAGTCCTCTCCAAGGCTGGAACTAAGATTTCGGGGCCCGAGGTGAATCATAAAATTTGAATTATGCCCTCGACTCTTAACATTCATTCAATATAATTTTTTTTCTCTAGTTAGTAAATACTCACAGATTTCATTATATATAGGAATAATTAGAAATAGGTCTAATTTTGAAAGGTCATTAATTTAGACTAAAACCATATAGAAATTTAAATTAATACTTAAATCTAATTTTTTAGACTGAGGTCTAAAAAATAGACTTTTTAAAATTTTGACTCAGATTATCTCTTAAAATTAAGATAATCAATATGTATTAATTTTAAAAATGAAAGATAATATTTGTTCAGACATATTTAATTAAAACATTCAATATTATCTAGTTTTATATTTTTAAAAATGAAAGATAATATCTATTCAGACATATTTTATTAAAACATTCAAAATTATCTAGTTTTATATTTTTTAATTTGAAATAATAAATGATAATATCCGTTTATATTATATAATAATAAAAATATTAACTCATAAAAAATAATCAAACAAGTAAGAGAAAAAATAAAAATATGTATAAGTACATTTCAATTATACCAATATCTAGGTTGGTATATATATATATATATTTGAGCTGCTTCATTTCCTGAGTTTTGAAGATAAATCCCATCTTTTCACCACATCCCTTTCTAGGGTATAGAATGTATTCGATAAAGGCGTTATGTTAGGGTTTAGCTTTGAGATTTTGGGCGGAGCCTAAAATCCTAGAATTAAACCATAATATAAAAGTCGACAAACCAAAACCGATCGATTTATTGGTACAATTGAAATGTATTTACAAATTAGAGTCAATTATTCGTTTGGTACAGTTAAATCCTATAATTAATTATAGGATAATATGATAATATTAATTATGATATATAATATAATATTATAATATTAAAGTAATATACAATTAGAATAATATTATGATAATATTAGGATAATATTAAGATTTACATATCATTAATTTTAGGATAATATTACACATTTTTTAAATTAAAAACATTTAGATAATATTTTTGGACCTTAGTTAAAAAGAAAAAAGTAAGCTATTAGTCTAAGAGAGGTGAAAAAATTGGACCGGCCTATAAATCACTTAAAAAACTATTAATCCTAATCCAACTGAAAGCCCAATGGGGCAGAGTCTCGGCCCTAAACCACTGTACATTAGAAAGCCCATCGAGTCCGCGCCAAAAACCCATTTGAAATTTAAAATATTTTAAAGCAACACTTTGACTTGCTTCACATAAAAATAACAGACAAATCATCACGCTCACTCACAAATACACAATTACACACTGTGTCTTGATTTGTCTGTCAAACTATCTTTAATCACAGACAGTGATCTCTCTTCCGCAGTTCATCCCAAAACTAAAGGCAACGTCCTCAATTCTGAAAACAAGAAAACACTTTCCGTCATGGAGAAGCGGCTCCGCTCCTCTCTAAAATCCTCCGCCGAACACTTTCTTCGCTCCGCCGCCAAACTCAGCCTCAAATCATCGAAGCCCGCGCTCAAAACCCTAATCCACACAATCAGCCCCACCTCGGACCTCTCCTCCTCTCTCCCTCTCTCTCTCTCTCACTCCATTTCTAATACCATCCAATCCTTCCAGAAGCTTCTAGAACCCAACCCCACCACTTCTCCACAGTCTCCCCCCACCAAGCGCCTCCGAAGGTCTTCTCGCCGATCCAAGACCCGGCTAGAACCCGATTCGGGCAATCCAGACCCGGATATTCCAGATGGAGAAAAACAACGACTGCTTTCGTACCTTCAGGTTCTCGCTTATATCGCGCAATTATGCGTTGGGCATCCGGAAAACGCATTCTCTCTGTCGGATTTGCTTCCCGGAGTTCAGGCGCTGCACGACAATCTGATTCTTTTCGAGTCGGAATTGGGGTTGTTGTCGGAGATTGCGAGTCTGTGCGAGCAGTGGTGGAAGGAGGAGTTGCCGGGGCGAGAATCGCTGATTTCTCAGTCGCTCCCGTTCTTGCTGTCGAGGTCTCTGACTCTGCAAAAGAAGGTGGATGTTCACAGAGTCTGCGGGCTCCGCGAGGCCTTTACTTGCTTTGATTTTGATGACGAGAGCATCGAGGACTTGAAGCTCCTGCTAATCCGGTGCGTCATTTCGCCTCTGTATCTAAAAACTGAGGAGGGGAAGCGGTTTTTGGCTTTTATGTTTGGATTGAGTGCGCAACTGTTGAAGGAAGTGCTGGCGATGATTCGGTCTCAGATCCCTTTTGGCCGGAAGTCGATGCTAGAGGCCTACGGGGACGTTGTGTTTCGGGCTTGGAAGGTGGCAGAGGGGGACTCAAGGAGTGAAATTGCAAATGGGTTTTTGCAGGGTTTGATTGAGGGTGCAGTGCATGCCAGCTCTGGAGCTTTCGCTGCTTCGATTAGAAGGGTTTTGGGAGGGTTTATAAACCAGCGGACCACTGCAGGTGTCGAGAAGCTTCTTTTCCAGCTCTCTGAGCCTTTGATATTTCGCTCTCTGCAGGTAATCTCTTTGTTAATAAGTTTGTGATATCAAAGACTGTATCTATGATGTATTTGAATGATTGGGTTACGGTGATAGGTTGCAAATTCTAATGTTCGTCAAAATGCGCTTCATTTACTTTTGGACTTGTTCCCTCTTGAAGATCCTGATTCCACAAAAGAGGTGAAAGATTCATTGCTAGATAAGCAGTTTTTCTTATTGGAGAAATTGCTCACCGACGATTGTCTGGACGTGAGAGTGGTTGCGGTGGAGGGTTCTTGTCGGGTACTTCATCTATTTTGGGAAATCATCCCTTTGCCCACCATTACAAAGTTAATTACTAAAATTTTTGATGATATGTCACACGATATATGTCATGAGGTAAGACTTTCCGCACTAAATGGCATTATGTATTTGTTTGGCAATCCCCAATGCCATCAAGTTCTCCAAGTGCTTCTTCCCAGATTGGGGCATTTGATGTTGGACAGAGTCCTGTCAGTAAGAGTTGCCATGGCAGATCTCCTCCTTCTCATAAGGGATATTCGAAATTTCCAGTTTCATAAGGTACAGAATGCTCTCAGACTTATGCTTTGTATAATCTCTCGTTATTTCTGATGCCTTACTTGAATTAGTTGCTTTGTTACTTCATTCCATCTTTCCACAGGTAGTGAAATTAGAGGTATTATTATCTACCCTTGAAAGTGATCAACCTAAAGTTGCTCAGAAAATTACAAGCCTCCTTATGCCATCATACTTTCCTTCAAAAGTATCTGTTGAAGCAGCATGCAATCGTTGTGCTACACTTGTAAAACGGTCTCCGATGGCTGGAGCAAGGTTTTGTGAATTTGCTGTGTCACAAGGGGCATCTCTTAAGTCTCTGATGGAGCTTGTCAAAGTATTCATAACTTCGGTCTTGCTACCTAATCAGCTGGACGAACATCAAGTTGAGGGTTTACTTCTTGCTGCTGTCAACGTCTGCAGTACCCTAGCTGGCGAGTCATTTTTTAAGAATGCTCTTAAAGAATTCTTTGATGGTGAAAAGTTGAAGTGCTTGTTCGCTGCTGCATCTACTGGGCATGCTCAGTCTTCCGTATTCAACATTGTTTCAACCGTCTCTCCGGATGATGTGGCTGCACTTCTTGATGAATGCATGCATGTGGTCACCAATTGTAGTGGGTTATCTAAAAATGTGGAGAGGCAAGCTGAAGTGAGGTCTGCTCACAAGTTGTTGCTGTCGTGTGATGGAGTTGATGGTATGCTTGAAGCTCTAACAGCATTCCTTAAAAAAGCAGCCTATCGTTGCCATATTAAATTTGGAAATGAAATACCAAAGCTGAGTGTTTTCTCTCCAAAAAGAAAGAAATCAAAGTCCTCTAGCAAAATTTTAGGTCGATGGAAAAATGTCAGTGGGAAAAAACCAACGAATTTTGAGGAAGATTATTCAGTTGCGGCAGGAATAGCCTGGCAAATTAGAGACCTGCTTGTTTCTGCCAACTCTCAGAAATTTATATTGGGATCTCAAACTCTAGAATCGTTATTTCTATGCTTAAAGGTCATCTCCGAGGTCAGCATTGTGCAGTGCATGCATTGTGAATATATGGACACATCTCCTGTTTTGGCATATACAACTCTTGCTCTGCATATGTCTCTTCAAAATGTTAGTTCAAGTAGTACAAAAGTTTGTGGTACTAAGAAGAATGATAGGACTGCTTCTACAAGCGCTAATTTGGAGGCAAGTGATATCTCTCTCGCCAGTTTTTCTGCATATGTCTCTTCATAACGTCATGATTTGTATTTCTTTTATGGATTACCAACTTATTGTGATATATATATTTCTTATTTTGATTTGGAGAGATGCTTCTGTACTGTATTTCTTTACTGGTTACACATGATTGATATTCATACTGGGTCTTGTCATTGATCATCTTGAACTTTGTATGGAGCACCACTCTGAAACAGAAATAGTTCATCTGCCACGATTAACTGTTTAAAGTTTTGCTTCTGTTTTCTTCTTCAGCACACAGTGTTGGAACAGGCGTTGGATCACCTGCTTAACTGTACTGAGAAGCTATTTGGAGCAGGTGATTCTGGAGGATCTAGCAAAACTTCCTCAGAATCTAAGCATATTAGCAAAAAGTCTGCCAGTCGTCATGAAAAAAGGCACAGGGAACCTCAAATAGATGCCTCCAGTCCAAGTGATGGTGGTAAGTAATTGTGGAGGGGGCACAAAGGCACACATATCACGTGAGTTGGAGAGTGTATTAACTTCCATCTTTTTTTTGGGTCCGACAATCCTGAACAGTTGAGTAGGAAAGATCACTTGTTTAGATGGTACTATTTTCATTTACAGATGGGGAACTTGGTAGTTGCTTGTTCAAGGTTCTAGTCTTTCTGGAACGTTGTTTAAACTTAAACAATGGGACTGCAAAATATGTAAATTTTAATCTTAAAGACTTCAACCATATGCAAATCCACCTTGTTCTACCATGATTATATTTAAGTGCTTCCCACAGGTACTGTCTAATATATGTACTTCTGCCTGTGTCGTTGTTGAAGATTAAGATCTATCACAAATTTATGCAGGATGCTTCTATACTGAACCAAAGAAGTTATCAAACAAGGTGAAGATGCTCACTACTGTCTCAAGGTTCATTGTTGATGCTGCTACAATAGGTTTTTTTCCTCAGAATCAGGAAAGGTGCTTAAAGTTCATATCATATTATGTATGTTACGTCATATCTACTTTGGAGCCACAATCTGGCGAGCCGTTTCAATTTGAGGAGGAGGATTTGAAGGATATGATTCTCTGTTTGAAGAGCTCCTTCACCTATGCAGCCAAGTTACTTAATCTAGCTCTTAAAGATGCTACCGAAGCTTCACCACCTCTTACAGAAGCTTCTGATCTTGCCAACGACCTGCTTGATTTGATCATCGCGATTGAAGTGTACTTGGGCTCTGGTTATGTTGCACATTTGGTGGCTGGAGTAAAGCCTTGGCTTCCAGACTTGATTCTGGCATTGGGATCCGGGCACATTATGAAACAGATTGTGGGAGAAGGGGCACAAATGAGCCCAGTTGATCGCATCGGACTCCACTTTCCATCATGGATATTGATTTTAGCAAAGATTGAGCTCTCCGAAACAAGTGAAGAAAGGCCAGAAGATGATGAAGATTCTAAACCAGAGGAGTTTCCTGCTTTCAAGAAACTTCTTAAAATGATCGTCACATTGTTGCAAGGAAATCTCAGCATACGTGATGCGTTTGGGGTAATTTTCTTGATTGGTGCAGTAGTTGGGCTGGAAAAGAAGGATTTTGGGTTGGTTTTGGGACTTGTACGCTTTGTATGTCTAAAGGTATTCGGGCAAGATGACAGAGAGTGGGGTGATATGACGTTGGCTTCTCTGCAAGACATATACCCTCAGATTGAGAGAGAAATAGAAGAAGAAGGTGATGAAGATGGAAGGGAAAAACTGCGAGATGCAAAGGAGTTGCTTGAACCTATTTGGATGTACCATACGTATGAAACTGGGAAGGTTTCTACGATGGATGAGTAGATGGAGAACACGAGACTGAATGTAAAGAATATCCTCCATGACCCTTGCCAAGAACATAGAAGGGTCTGTTTGCAAATTTTTGAAAAAAGAAAATAATATAAATTGTAAATTACCAATTTGTTGACCTTATGTCTCACTTGTAAATACTTTTTTTCTTCTGTTATTCTATTTCTCATGAATATTATAGTTAAATCAAATATCACCTAATTCAAACTTCACAACATCATTTGGATGCTTGATCGTTATGGTTATGGGTAGTGGAGTTTTTTTTTTTTGGTGTGTGTATTTAATTGAGTAATATCGCTTTTGTTTTTTTGGGTTAAGGGTGGGTTTATTTGGACCTAATTATTTTATATATTATTCTTGCAAAAAAATGCAACCATTGGTTATAGTTCTTGTAATTTCTTTTACTTTCTACTTTAAGATCCATACCTCCTTGTGGCCAAAAAATAAAAGAACCATACCTCCTTAAAGCTTAATTTTATTTAAACCTATACTAACCTTAATACTAATGTGCCAATGACCATTTGGTCTATTGGATGATACCTAATCTCCTCTTTTTCAAGAGCAGATTATAATTCAAGTCTCATGGATCGATGACAGTTGATTTAATAAAAAAGAAGAAAAAAAACCTAAATAATAAGGTAAAACAATTAGATCATGAATTTTAAACTTGCTTATAATAAATAAAATCTAATTGGGGATAAAATCCTTGAGTGGGCTGAGTTTGGCATGTCATGGTATGAAATATTGATTTATCAAATTTGTTTTGATTTTGTACTAATTCATACTAAGAAATTACATGTTCATGCTAAAATTAGGCGGGTAATACTTGGCTTAGCCAACCCAAAAGTCTGTCGAGATGAATTCACAAAAATTTTATAAATATATTTTGGAGCATAGTGTCATTCAAGGAATGTGTCATACCATTTATACTAATTATATGTATACCATACATAATTTGACAATTTCAGACTACTTTTCTAATAGTAGGAAGAGTATATTTTTTTATAAAAAATTTAGACACTATTAAGTGAATCAACAAAACACATCAGTTCTGCAACCGGCCATCTCGGCCTTGCAATGGCACACCTGCAAACAAATCTAAAGACTATAGTGTTCTTATCAAAATTCTCGGCTAAATTTTGCTGTGACTTTTGAGGGTAACAGTATTGCATATATGTAAAAGTTATATGTCTTTTTTATAAGTTGTATCTTTGTGATTTTGGTTGAAAATGAAATTTGGTCATAATTTCTTTTCAATTAAGATATTTGAGATCTCCCTGAGAAATTCCCCAACTCATCAATTTTAATAACTGCATGTGAAAATCATTCCTGTTTCCAGACGATTTGGAGCAATCAATTAGAGCAAAGGGCAGTTTACTTATTAATAAAACCTTAATTATTTTGCCCTACGGATGAAATAGGGTAATTAAATTGCAGAATGAGAAGATACCAAAGCAAGAAAAACGTACAAAGCAATTGATATTCAATATGCAAATCAACTCCAAGTGAGAAACTGATTTTATTGATTTCACCCTTAACTTTTACACAAATGAACACACAAGCCTTAGATCGATATATCCAGTAACTGAGAGACCAAACTATTACATCAACGTTATAATAACCAGACAAAAAAGAAAAAAGAAAAAAGAAAAAAGAAATGGTGCTGTTTTGTATCATATTTATTCAACAAATTATTGGTCACACCGCTGTGAAACACGAACAATGATACAAAAAGTTTTATTGAAAAAAGAAGAAGAAGATAATTAAATTCCACAATATTCCTTGAGGGGATATTCAACTTGAGTGCGCACTTTTTGTAATTTGATATACTCGAACTGATCCAGTGGCTTATACCGTAAGGGGTGATCCTTGTCCACAAGTTCCTTGGGTGTATGTGTTACTCCTTCCTTGAGTGAAAAGAGCCCGAACGAGTATCTTACCTCATCTCCCCTTATTGTTACTCTCTGTCTGCAAGATCGAATTCTGTCATTGCTCCAAACCTAGCAAAAAACGATACAAACAATTCAGCAAAAGATTTAATGCCCATGTTGCAATATCAAGGATGTGGTACACATGTGATTCATAGGCCATCAACTTAATTTGTGGCATATATATATAGGACATACGTTTCTCTCATATAGAAGAAGAGATGCGGAGCTTGTGCGGAAAGAGAGATATATAGAGTTGTCCAAACGTAGCTCTATCTCTTTATTTCTATTTCTGTACCAATTCCACTTTTTTTTTTTTTCCGCAGGAGAGAAAAATCCTATTATATATATGCATACATGAAATACATCACTTGCTATGAATAAGAAGGATGAAGGTAGAGGATCAAAAGATATCCACTCGTCATCCTTTGTATTAATCTCCAGACCATTGACATGATTTTGATGGATTATGCTGGTAAAGTTCTTGTCTGTGTGACTCACTAGAACCCCATTACTTCCAACTTTCTTTGGTTCTTCATACTTAGAAAATTGGAAAGCGTAAACAGTCGATTTCATGTGATCATCATGGTACTTCTCTACGCCATAGTTTTCGAATACCATTCTTGTCACAACTTGATCAAGTTCTGCCATCACTTTTGTATACAAATCAGCACTTTCACTGCCCAACAAAGTAAAGAACAAGTTAGACGCACGCATGCACGTACTTTTAAAACGAACGGACAATGAAAGAGCATTTGAATACTCAGCTAGAAATTACAAAGTCAATATATATATACCGGAATTGATCATTTCCATTAGGCCAAAAAAGATGCGTAAACTTTTGAGTTTCTTCTGGGTTTATAGGATTATAAATCCCCAAAACTTCACGGACAGAATCGATAATGAAATGGCCACAGAAAGGCCATTCTTCGTAGGTGTTTCGGATTTTGGTTTCGATGGGGGAATCAAACAAATCCTTCAAAGTACCAAACATGGTGTTTTGAAGCTCAGAGGAAATGACTTTTTTGGGCACAACTGCCATGCAACAGCCAAGCACTTCGAGTGCATGGCAAACCTGTTTGCGCAGTGAGACCCAAGAACTTGTCCCTGGCTTCAATCCCTCCTCTATTTTGGAGAAATCTACCACTGGAACTCTGGACACTGTTTGGGTACTCATGCTCAATTTATTTTCTTCTTCCCACTTACTCACTAGCTCTTTAATTCAGGGTGCTCTAATGATACATGTGGAGCACATGGTAATATATTGTGGCCGGCTCTGGGGTGCACTTGTCCTATTTACTATAACAATTATTGCTTCAACTTTTGTTTAGCACCACAAATGTTAAAAGTTAAATGGATTATGCTCTACTACGAAATGGAGAATATATGGCTGTGGTGCTTTTTCTACACCCAATCTGCATTTCCATTATGCACCAGAGAAGTCCCCTAATCTAAATTATTGAGTGTTAGCTAGACAGGCTTTCTAATTAAGAAAGTGTTAGCTAGACATGCTTTTCTGATTAAGAACTAACAACCGCTCACTAGACCACTCAATTGATTGATGAACTATAGATGAAGTAAGCTTTACATGTAAATATATACAACTTCATTCTTCCACGTCTAATTCCAACGAGAGTTTAGAAGAGTTTAGAACAGAGACACAGGTCCTTAGATTATTGGAGCTCTGTTTGGAAACAAAGAGATGAGGCCTTCTTTCTTCATTTTTTAGTTGGAGAGAGTGGAGATTGAACATGAGTGTATTGCGAACAATTTTACGGTTCTTTCAATTGAATTATTCAACAAATATGAAATGAGGCATTTTTTAAATTAAAAAAAGATATGAGAAAAAAATAAATAATACCCAAATAAATTTACTCCTATAATTCTATTTATCTAGCTAGTTTCTTGACACGCACGTAATCGTATGTGGTATACATCAATATTATTTAAATTATCATTTATTTTTATATTGTTTAAAAAAAACTGAAAATCAAAATATCATCTATATATAAGGAGATTATTAAGACAACCAAGATGACTCCTCTGATTCAAAATAGTTACATCAATCAGTAGTGCTAGGAATCAATACAAGAAAGAGCTAAATGAAGACCCCCATAAGCTGCCATGTACTTCTCCGCCGGATCGAGAAAGAAAACTTTGAATTTGCTTGCCACATATGGTCCTTTGCTTAAAAGATTTCCAAGCCTTATTTTAAAGGGTTCATAATTTAAACTTATCACTGGTCCTTGGTTCTTGATTATTCTAATAGGAACAATGGTAGGGTGTCTTAATGTCCTAATTACATGGAATTTTATCTTAATTGATAAATTAGAATTGGTTAATGAAACTGAGTTTATAGAAGGTGGTATTTTTAGTACTACTAACAGTAATGTTAGAAGTATCATCTTCTTTTTCAATTTTATAAATTTCAATTGATACGAAAATTTGTCAATTATTTATTTATATGTAAATCTATTTTAAAACTCCTTCATTTGTAGCAAGTAAATAATTGACATATTATATACTATATCAATTAAGATCAATAAAGAGGGATATAAGGGAGTGCCCCTAACATATTAATAAACCAAAAAAATAACAGTAACACTAATATGAGAATTGGTTTTCATTTTTTATTTTTCAAAATTGGTTGTTAATTTGTAGTTCAAAAAAAAACCTTCGTCTGACATGTGATTCGAACGAAAGAGGTCTCAATAGTGAACTACAGTTGGCAGCAAGCAGCTACTACAAGTCACTCCCCCTCTGGTGAAGCTCTCAAAACCCTAACGGACCTCGTCCCCTAAACCCTCTCTTTACAAAACCCTAACAGCACTCCCCTCTCTGCTACCCAATTAACTCTCTCTCTTTCTCTCTATCTACTGCAGCCATGGCGGAGCTGAAACTCTCAGAGAGTCGAGACCTAACCCGAATAGAGCGCATAGGCGCACACTCCCACATCCGCGGTCTCGGCCTCGACTCTGCCCTAGAAGCCCGTGCCGTCTCTGAAGGCATGGTGGGCCAGACCACCGCCCGCAAGGCCGCCGGGGTGATTCTCCAGATGATTAAGGAAGGAAAGATTGCGGGTCGGGCTGTTCTTTTGGCGGGTCAACCTGGAACCGGCAAGACCGCCATTGCAATGGGCATGGCCAAGTCACTGGGCCTCGAAACCCCGTTTGCCATGTTAGCAGGGAGCGAGCTATTTTCTCTTGAAATGTCAAAGACTGAAGCTTTAATGCAAGCATTTAGGAAAGCCATTGGGGTTAGAATCAAGGAAGAGACAGAAGTCATTGAAGGCGAGGTTGTGGAAGTCCAAATTGATCGCCCTGCGGTGGCTGGGGCGGCTTCGAAGACCGGGAAATTGACTTTGAAGACAACAGAGATGGAGACGGTGTATGACTTGGGGGCTAAGATGATTGAGGCGTTGGGGAAGGAGAAGGTACAGAGTGGGGATGTGATTGCCATTGACAAAGCTTCTGGGAAGATTACCAAGCTCGGTAGGTCGTTTTCAAGGTCGAGGGACTACGATGCCATGGGACCGCACACAAAATTCTTGCAGTGCCCTGATGGGGAGTTGCAGAAGCGCAAGGAGGTCGTGCATTGCGTCACACTTCATGAGATTGATGTCATCAACAGCAGGTAATTAAAATTTCAGCTTGCATTGTTCATAATCTCTTATATTGTCTACTATTTTTTTCTAATATGTTGCATTGGATAAATTTGTTGTACCTTAGAAATGATTTTTAACATGTAGAAATTGAATACTGTATTTGTACTGCTTACTGGTTAAGGTTCCAAAAATATTACAAGTTTATGCTGTTTGTCTAAGGTGTGAAGATTTTTAGTTAACAGTATTGGCGTTTGTATATGAAAATATGTTAGAGTGCTCAAGCCTCAAGATGGCACAATCAAGTTATGTATAATAAATTTGAGGCATATCTTAAATTGGGAGCATGCTGTTTTGAGTTATTAATTTATGGTTGGTGTTACATACACTGGTGGAAACACGATAATATATTGATCTTTTCCTCAAAGTCAGAAATTGATATATGGAAGATTTGTGGCACTATGGCCAGAAGTTCGTGTGTGGATTTACAAGATAAATGACTGAAGAAAGAGGAACCATGAACAAACCAAATTAGTTTGAGTCACCATGTGCCTACATGAACGATTTGATGCCATTGGGAATTTTTGGTATGCTGGATTAGGCTGAAGGACACTAGTAATGTTATTAAGGAAATGGATTACAGCAGCTTTCCCTTTAAGTCACTAGTTTGTGATAAAAACATTAGTTTCTCACGTTTCTACAGAGGAAAAACTTGGTTGTTTGGTTTTTGTTTCAGCATTGTCTTTTATATAGTTGTTAATGGTACTTATGATATCTATTTGAATTGTAATTCAAGAATTTGTTCTTGCATACACTTTCACATGAAGAGACATATTTAGCCATATCAAAATTCAGAGTTTCTCTCTTGTGGATCCTAATATGTGGAATAGATACAGAGATTTGTTTTGAGCCATGCAATCAATTGAATAGTTGAGAATTAACAATGTCTTTAAGTGAAAAATGGAAAAAAGTATAACCTGTAACCTTCATCTAAAAACTCATCTGTATAGAGAGAAAAAATGGAACCTGTGTAGAGTCACTTAGAAGTTAGAAGGCAGAAGTTTCCCTCTTCCTTTCTAATCTTCAACTTTGTATATCTTTTTAAGTTTTTGAAAAATATAGATTCTATGTGGCTACATGTACCAAGAGAAGGGTTTTAAAAAATTTAAAAAAAAAAAAATCAATACCCTTGATCTTGAATTGTCAACGTGGCTTGTAGCCAAATCAAATGGTTGAGAAGTTTACTGGCCGGCTGTTGTGAGATTTCTATAATTTCCATTGATGGATCTGCTTACCAAGCTTCTAACATTTAATTTTTCATATTTGATTTATTGAATGCCTCATATGAGAAGGGGAGAAGAGGGAAATGGCATAAGATTTAGCCTTTTCAAGAGGCCCTTCTCTAACATCAACATCTTCTTTGGGTCACCTTCCAGGCAAATGTGCTTTGACTACCCAGGCATTTGCGTCTATTGGTGCCTACATTTTTTCAGATTATTTTTCGCCTTGTTAATGCAACATTTTTTGGGCAACCCTTCTTTGGGGCACCTTCCAGACAAACTTGAAAAACCTAAGGAAAGACAACCCCAGAAAAATCTGGCTTTTCTGAAGCTTGAAACCAAAATTGCAGCTGGGTCTCTTGGGTGAAAGAGAGAACAGTCTCTCTTGCTCTTCATGGGTTCCCCTTTTTTTCTCTCTATCCAGATAGGATTTTTTTATGCTTGTTACGGATTATATTTTACCCATTTGTCACTCAAACGACCTTGTTAAATCTCAAACCCGTCATTCGATCGCACAGCTTATAACAAAACTTCACATATATTCCGTATCTTAGAATCTTCAAGAGAGAGAAACTATCTATAACTTGCATGTTTTAGGCATTATAAATTATGATTAAACTATTAGTCTTCAGGTAGTAAAGGTTTGATGTGATATGTTCATAGACACACATACATAAGATGTTTTAGGATTGCAAGACATCTATCAATCTTTAAGCTTGTTTTTATATAAACAATAAATAAATAAATCTATAAGCTCATTTAAGTTTGGATTGGTGTTGTCTTTGTTATTAAGATAATTGTGCCTGTTTTAGTACCTATTACTTTACATTTCAAATAAATTTCTTTTGGGTTCTGTATATAACAAATCCATTGCGACATCCACCTTTATAAAAACTATTTCAAATAGTTCCTTGGCTTGCATGCCGCGAAAGTGGGGTTTTCTTTTTTCATTATACTTTAGACAGTAATGACTGGATTAATGGCATATTCTTTTCTGATTATAATCTCTCTTCCAGAACACAGGGATTTCTGGCTCTCTTTACTGGTGATACTGGTGAAATCCGTTCAGAAGTGAGAGAACAGATTGACACAAAGGTAGCAGAGTGGAGGGAGGAAGGGAAGGCAGAGATTGTGCCAGGTGTCCTCTTTATTGATGAGGTGCATATGCTTGACATTGAGTGCTTTTCATTTTTGAACCGTGCTTTGGAGAATGAGATGGCTCCAATATTGGTTGTGGCTACCAACAGAGGGATCACTACTATCAGAGGCACAAATTATAAATCCCCCCATGGCATTCCAATTGATCTCCTTGATCGTCTGCTGATTATCACCACTCAGCCTTATACAGAGGATGAAATTCGTAAGATTCTGGACATCAGAAGCCAAGAAGAAGAAGTTGAGATGTCTGAAGAGGCAAAGCATTTGTTGACCAAGATTGGTGTAGATGCGTCCTTGAGATATGCCATCCATCTCATAACAGCTGCTGCGCTGTCATGCCAAAAGCGTAAGGGAAAGATTGTAGAGATGGAGGATATCAACCGAGTTTACCATCTGTTTTTGGATGTGAAAAGATCAACACAATACTTGATGGAGTATCAGAGTCAGTACATGTTCAGTGATGATGGTGAAGAAAATGATACCAATGCCATGCAATCTTGAGAGATCCCTTTAGATTAGAAAAGAGTTTGTGGTTATTTCTGTATCTTGCTTTAGTCATTGTAGGCAGCACTGAACTCTGCTCATGGAAAATGGTATTACTACACTTCTATGTTTATCCTGTTAAAATTTGGGATTTATAATTGTTTTGTGGTTTTTCCATGTGTAGGCATAAAGCTATAATCTTTTCCACTCCTCCAAGCCAACCCTAACAATTTAGTAGGATTAATATGATAAAATGCCACCTGATCCTCCTACATAAACGAACACATGCATGCGAGAAAAACTACCATGGGATGGTCCTATGTGTGTGTGTGTATCTTTTCCATTACGTTACTTGTTGCATAATGAAAGACATAGACACATTGAATATATAATAAGACTGTCACATGGAAGTTTGTCCCTTTTTTTTTTAATGTCTATTAAAGAATTATTCTTGTAAAAAGTTAAATAAATAAAAAAATAATTTACTTACAAAGATTAAACAGCAGGATTTGAGTCTATATGGTGGGATTTAGAAACTCAGACTTACATGCAAAATAAGAATGATTCATAATTTTGATGCAGAGAAAAACTAATTACAATAAAGGTCGAAGAAATCATTGCAGGAACACACTTAATTACATAAAGATAAGAAAATACAATCAACGAATTACAGGCCTAGCAAAGATACAGAAGAGCAACCTTGCGTTCACCCTGTAAAACATGAATTCAACTTAAAGAAAACCTAAAAGGTTGAAAGTCATCTTCAGTTAAACAGGAGACCCTTAGCTA
The DNA here is from genome assembly GCA_003254885.1 of Purshia tridentata. Classification (NCBI taxonomy): domain Eukaryota; kingdom Viridiplantae; phylum Streptophyta; class Magnoliopsida; order Rosales; family Rosaceae; genus Purshia; species Purshia tridentata. The sequence goes on along the minus strand of QANT01001734.1, from coordinate 6,346 downwards.
TTTATACAGTTGAGTACATTCATCAACTTATAGACAACCAACCAGACCAATAATGTCCATCATCTTATGCGTCTGCCTCTGCAGGATGGGAAACTTGAACATATCTGCTTCCCAATATAGGCATCTAAACTGCCTTTTTTTTTTTTTCTTTTTTTTTTCTAATCTCTAATTTTATGTGATTTAAACAGGAAACATCTTTAAAACTGCAGAAATTGGCATCCCTAAAAATCCAATCAATATAGAAATGAACCATTGTGCCAGGGTGAGGGGTGATGTGCTTGCAAATTTTCCCAGGAACTCAACAATAATGATTTGGAACAGAACTGTGGAACTGAGTACTCCCACGAAAACGTTGTTATCCAATATTCCCTTGAAGACATCTATTTTTTCCATCTCACGTGAGCTTATCTCATTAAAAACCTGAAAAATATGGAACAGGGTAAGAAATTGAATTATCATTAAGTAGTCATCCAGTGTGTTCTTTTCTAAGCATACGAGACATAACAGATGTGTTCTGAGCCAAAAATTAGTATGAGAATTTAAATAGACCAGGAAAAAAAAACAAAAGAAAACAAATTGCAGATATGTTTGCAAAAACCATCTACAAGGGAAATGGTTTAAGCGAAGTCTAGATTATTTTAAAAACATAGAGAAGGTGAACTGAATTCATTTTTTCTGAACATATCAGAGAACCCATGGAGTATCAATATTCCATCTGATAACGAAACTATTTCGGCCCCTATCATTTACCATTAGTCTCATTAGACATTATGTGCAACAATTTGAAACATAGTATGAGAGCTTTCAGAAAAAGATTACCTGACAAAAGACAAATGTATTGAAAATGAGAGTGTTGAGGATCACATTAGAATCTGGTCCATAAAGTTGAAACATTTCTTTTCCTTTTGCCTGGAGAAACCATATTACCATAAACTGATAGAAAGATTGCCCTAAAATATTCCTCCACATTACATTACTGATAAAATTTTGTCTTTTTCCAACTGGTGGACGCTTCATTAAGTCATCGTTAGGAGGCTCAGTTGCAAGTGCAAGTGCTCCCAGTGTATCCATGATCATGTTGACCCACAATAGCTGAACAGCCGTGAGGGGAGCACTACCTGGAGAATAGTTAATGCAAAAGCACAAGCAAAAGTGAAAAATAATTTCTATAATGCAAAGAAAAGGAAGATGAAGTTCATAACGGAAGTGGAGCCTGCTAACCTGTCAAACAAGCTGAGGAGAAGTTAACAATTAATGCAACCACATTAACAGTCAGCTGGAACTGCACAAATTTTTGGATATTTATGTAAACTGAACGTCCCCATTTTGCCACTGTCACAATTGTGGAGAAATTATCATCCAGAATTATAACATCAGCACTCTCTTTAGCCACCTGAAAGTAGGAAATATGATTAGTTAAGCTGCTGGCAAGTTGTGATTAGGGAAAAAAGAATTAATGTGAAGATATCTACCATAAAAATTCATTTAGAATCAAGCATCCAACTGGAGAAGATCAAGCATTATACTCACCTCAGTGCCAGCGATGCCCATGGCTAGTCCAATATCTGCCTCATGAAGTGCTGGGGCATCATTTGTTCCATCACCAGTTACAGCAACGACTTCATCAAATGTGGTGCGCAAGTGCTTCACCAGTGTATGCTTGTCCATAGGTGAGGATCGAGCCATCACCTACAAGGGAACTCAAATTTCAGTGTCACATATTGGTAAAGTATACTCAGTAAGGAGTAAATCCAACTGTTTGTGCTTCTAAAAAAGAAATGGGGGTAGCACCTGAATCTTAGGAATCAGAGAAAGCAATTCTTCCTGATTCTTCTCCCTGAAATCTGGACCTTCGATGGCTATGCCATCATCAGTGAGAATCCCACATTCCCTTGCTATAGCCTTTGCAGTATTTATATTGTCTCCTGTAACCATTCTTACCGTGATACCAGCTGAACGGCAAATTGCAACAGACTCCTTGACACCAGGACGAACAGGATCTTTAATGCCAACAATTCCTATACATGTATAACCAGAAACGGGAATAGGATTCTCAACAGAGAACCCAGTTTCTAGTTCAATATAGGCAAGACAAATAGTTCGAAGAGCCTCACAAGCAAATTCATTTATAGTAACTTGGAGATGGTTAATGGATGCTTGATCTAGGGGAACAATTTCACCTTTTGAATTGATCACCTTGTCACAGTTTGCCAAAATTATTTCTGAAGCACCTTTAGTGTGCGCTCGCAGACCTCCTTCAGGAAGCTCCAGCACTACTCCCATCCGTTTCTTTGTTGAGTTGAATGGCTCAACTTTAATAAGTTTAGAAGCTTCTCGCTCTGTTTGGAAATTTCCACCAAGTGACAAGCCAAACTGCAATAAAGCCGCATCGGTGGGTGTTCCCAATATCTCATGCTTGCCATCTTTGTTAACCACAACTTCTCCGCCAGTGTTAGTAAATATTGATTGTAGCAGAAGCGTCCTAGCAAATTCCGGAAGATCAGAGAACAAGCTAGAGGCCTCATTGGATTTGCTCACCTCCTTAGCATTCATACAAATGCATGATTTTACAACAGTCATACGGTTGGTTGTTAGTGTCCCAGTCTTGTCACTACATATATTTGTGGCTGATCCCATAGTCTCACAAGCTGCAAGATGGCGAACAAGTGCTTTATCATTCATCATCTTTTGCATGGCAAAGGCAAGGCTCAATGTCACTGCCAGTGGCAGCCCCTCTGGGACAGCAACAACAACAATTGTAACTGCAACAGCAAAGAATTCCAACAATTTCATTGCATCATCTCCATTCCAGCTCCAGTGTGTTCCTTCACGCAGTTTAGTTCTAAATAATCCTTGCACCATGACTGCAAAAGTCACAACAGCAAAGAAAAGGCCTATCTTCCCAATAATGGTTGCCACTCCATTCAACTTGACCTGCAATGGGGTTTCATCATCTCCACCTTCACTCAGAGTTGCTATCAATTTACCCCATTGGGTTCTCATCCCAACTGTGGTAACCATCATCCTGCATGATCCATCTTGCACCTTAGTTCCAGAAAGAAGGAAGGGGTTTTCAGAAGTTACCATTATTGGTTCGCTCTCCCCGGTTAAACTTGATTCATCAATTAACACAGAAAATCCTGAAACAAATAGCCCATCTGCAGGCACTTGATCTCCAATAGAAAGGTGTACAATATCACCAGGTAGTAAATCATAAATTGACATTTTCTGCCTATATCCATTTCTTGTAACTTGGACGGCGATCTTCTTTTTCTCCTTGTCCAAGTCCTTGAACTGTAATGATTGGCGATGATCACTTATTGCTGTGACAAACACAACCAACAAGATACTTGCAACGATTCCAAGGCCATCATGAGCTCCCACTGGCCATCCTTCCATTGCTATCCCAACTACCAAAGACAAAAAAGCACACGCTCCAAGGATCATAAGAGTCATATCCTGAAGGGCTTCCCAAACAAATATCCAGAAACCGCGTGCTTCAATCTCTGTAAATTTATTGACTCCATAAATCTCTTGTCTGCGAGCCTGTAAATCAGTATCACCATTCAGCCCATCTTTTATTGATGCGGAGATCTTTTCTGCAATACCAGCTACCCCACCATGAAATTTCAGCTTCTTTACATCATGGCCTTCGACAATGGATCCCAATTCATCAGCACAAATCTGAAAACCTGCAGCTTTAACTTCCTCAGGTACAGTGTAGTCACTTACTTGCACTCCTGCAGACATCAGAATAAGCATGAACCACCTTGTAATGTGATGATAATTCCGTATCTTAATGCTGAAGACACTCACCTTGGATAAACTGAAATGCAGCTTTAGAGACCAACACCGCAATCCTCAATTTCTCCTGAAAATTTGAACAGTAATTTAGTAATGGATGCTTGTCTAGTGACCAACTTGGAATGATGGAGTTATCAATCACTTACATAACCAGTACTTCAGTATTGGTCAAAAAATTTATGAAAAGTTAAAAGAAAAGGGGTGACAAAAGATGATTTTGAAATTATTGGCAATACGTTTCTCCCCCATCTTGTGAAATTAGATAATTTGAACTGAAAATTTCCCCAAAAACTATGTAAAGACACTCATCATAACCACCGGCAGTGATTGCTGATCACATATTATTAGGCAGTCCGAGCTAGCTACTCCAGCATAATGGATAAGGTTGCACATGATCCTGGATTTTGTACGATATTTAGAGAATTTTGTTAATATATCTACAATTAGAAACACTCAGGCTAACACTACCATAAGCAAATCAAAGTATTATACATATGTAATGTGGAAGGGGGTTCAAAGTTGAAACATACTTGAGGTGCATATAGTCCTTCCAAATAAGATAAAAGTTCTACCACCCGAAAGTGACCAATCTAAATGATGGAAAGCCAATTCCATCAAGTACCCTTTTCATTGTATAACTTATTATGAATTGAGTTGACTGAATATTGGATTGCAGCATTCATGCATGCATGCTATAATATGATTATGTTTCTCATTCCCTAGCCATACAAATGCCACTTATTTCAACGCACTGTAATAGTTTGTGCACATAAAGCTTCACTAGGGTGGCAATTCGTTTTTGGCAGGTCGTATTCGTGTTGTGTCATTGTGGCGTTTGTGTCGAATACTAATCAACCCTAATACGATTTATCTAATTAATCGTGTCAACCCAACCATTTTGTGTCGTGTTTGGACTGATCATATATCTTGTGAACTAAAAACTTAAATTGAAGTTTCCTCTAGTTATAAACAAAAGCTATCACTTATAAAATAAAAAAATACTTGAAAAGAATAACTATATAACTATAAAATGACTCATAGAGGATATATTCAAAAATGAGAAAAACTAATCATTTTTTTCGTATAGTACTAGTTAGACGTAATTTCCGTGTCCAAACTCAATTATTTATGTTTGAGTCACACTAATAAGACTCGTTTATTTTCTTTTTTGGGTGGGTCAGTGTCATATTTGTGTTCATGTGAGGCAATGGTCAACCCAAACTCACTAACATTGTTTCGGGTTCAAGCCATGTGAGTGTTTGACCATCTTAATACAGCTAACAACCCCTGTTCTTTTAATTTCTAATCATCCATTAGGTAGCATAATACTAATCACAACACAGCGATCACCAAGGCCGTATTTCTATTAAGAAGAAGAAGAAGAATTCCAAACTCAAAGAAATTGGGGTGGCAGAGCCAAAATATTGGACCTGATTGGTGCGGCGCATAGCGGCAGCCTCAATACGCTTGGAAAGATTGGCAGTGAAGCGAAACCTTCGCTTTGGGTTCTTAACAACCCCACAAAGGTTCCTCCATTTCTGCAGCGTTTCTTCAGAAGAATGCTTTGGCTTCACGTCCCCAAAATTCTCTTGCAAATAACTCTCCATCGATCTTCACCTTTTTTCACTCTGCAGTAATTACAAGTCTGCAACCTCCAACCTCCGACGTACCTATTAAATATATGTGCAGCTTCAAACAATAAGCAGAAACTGCGTAGGAAGTTTCAGTGACATTTCTGCAAACGTGTTATATGCATTCACTACTACTTTCAGGAAAGAAGAGAGAAAGACAGTGTGAACCTGACAATAGAGAAATGGGGTTGCCTTGATTTTGCTTTTTCTTGTTCTGTGTGCGTGTGAGAGTGACTTTTGGGTTCGAAAAATAGCAAAGAGTGAGTGCGTGAAGGAGAAGACGAGAGAAAAGGAAGGAGGATCCGAAATTTAGTGAACATTTACATGGACTGAGAGCTAATAACGGTTCTTCAGCTTCTAGCTTGTTGGTTTTTCCTGGTATTTGGGAACATTCAGCGGGGTCAAGACTCCATACTTAACTGAAACTTTTTGGGTTTTTTTTTTAATTTTTTTCAGAAAGAAACTTTTGGGTGTTAAAATAGTGTTTAGTTAGATAAATTAATTCTAGGAAAGTATAAATATGTCTAAAAAACCTCATTTTAAATTTATCTAACTAAACACTATTTAACAATTAACAATATAGTGATAATATGGCAGCTATCTATATATTTTTCATAAAAAAACTAAATATAAAAGTTAAACTAATAAATTTCTTAAAACATACTTAAACACACTATTAAAGAAACAATAATCAACCTCATAATTAAAGAAAAAAAATTTCTTCTATAGTTGCATATGCCATTGTTGATTTAACGGTAGCTAGATTGAGCGATCGGCAACTGCATATGTATTGAAAATGTTTTATCATTACGTTATTTAGTTATTTATATCTTTTTTAGTGACAAATCAAACTTACGTAATATAAAGTATTTTAGAATTTTAAGTCCTTGCGAGTAATATATTATTAACAT